>PVIY010029835.1:0-31555 GCA_004026745.1 Myrmecophaga tridactyla | reverse complement strand
AGAGTCACCCCTAAGAGAACCTCTTTTGTTGCTCAGATGTGGCCTCTCTCTCCAGCCAAGAAAACAACCAAACTCACCACCCTCCCCTTGTCTATGTGGGACATGACTCCCAGGGGTGTGGACCTTCCTGGCAACATGGAACAGAAATCCTAGAATGAGCTGCAGCATCAAGAGATTGAGAAAAACCCTAGAATGAGCTGAGACTCAGCATCAAGGGATTGAGAAAACCTTCTTGACCAAAAGGGGGAAGAGTGAAATGAGACAAAGTGTCAATGGCTGAGAGATTCCAAACAGAGTCGAGAGGTTATCCTGGAGGTTATTCTTATGCATTAAGTAGATATCACCTTGTATTCAAGATGTAATGGAGAGGCTGGAGGGAACTGCCTGGAAATGTAGAGCTGTGTTCCAGTAGCCATGTTTTTTTGATGATGATTGTATAATGATATAGCTTTCTCAGTGTGACTGTGTGATTGTGAAAACCTTGTGTCTGATGCTCCTTTTATCTACCTTGTCAACAGATGAGTAGAACATATGCAATAAAAATAAATAATAGGGGGAACAAATGTTAAAATCAATTTAGTTTGAAATGCTAGTGATCAATGAAAGGGAGGGGTAAGGGGTATCATATGTATAATTTTCTTTTCTGTTGTCTTTTTATTTCTTTTTCTAAAGTGATGCAAATGTTCTAAGAAATGATCATGATGAATATGCAATTATGTGATGATATTGTGAATTAATGATTATATATGTAGAACTAATGATCATATGTTAAAAATGTTTTTGTTTGTTGTTAAATTTTTTCAAAATAAAAAAAAGACACTAGAAGAGCATAAAGATGAATTGGAAAGAACAAATAGAAAAATAGCAGATATTACAGAGATTAAAGATGCTGTAGACAATTAAAAAATATACTAGAGATACACAACAGTAGATTTGAAGAGGCAGAAAAAGGAATAAGCAAACTAGAGAACAGGACAACTGATTTCGAATGCACACAAGAACAAATGGCAAAAAAAGATGGAAAAATTTGAATTGGATCAGGGAAATGATGGACAAAACAAAGCACACAAATATAAGAAGTATCAGTGTCCCAGAAGGAGAAGAGAAGAGTAGTGGAGGATATAATGGGGGAAATTTTCCCAACCTTTATAAAAGACATAAATATGCAAATCAAAGGAGCCCAACAAACTCCAAATAGAATAAATACAAATAGGCCTACCCCAAGACACATACTAATCAGTATGTCAAATTTTGAAAAGAAGCAGAAAATCCTGAAAATGGCAAGAGAAAAACAACCTATTACATATAAGGGAAACCACATAAGACTGAGTTTGGACTACTCAACCGGCACTAAGGAGGGGAGAAGGTAGCGGTATGATATATTGAAGATTCTGAAAGAAAAAGACTTCCAGCCAAGAATTCAAATTGTTTTTCAAAAATTTGAGGGGGAGATTAACATTTTCACAGACAAATCAACACTGAGAGAATATGTCAACCAGAGACCAGCTCTACAAGAAATATTAAAGGGACTTCTGCAGAAATAAAAAGACAGGAGAGGGAGGTCTGAAGAGGGCACAGGATTGAAAGTACCAGTAAGGGTAACCTAAAAGATAAAAAGAGGAACTGAGAAAAGAGCACACAGATCTGACAAATAAAATACAAAGGATTGGATGGTGGATTCAAGAAATGTATTTACAGTAATAACTTTGAATGTTAACGGACTAAACCTACCAATTAAAAGATGCAGATTGGAACAATGGATTAAGAAATATAATCCATCTATATGCTGCTTATAAGAGACTCCTCTCAGACACAAGGACACAAATAGGTTGAAAGTAAAAGGACGGAAAAAGATGTCTCGGGCAAGTTGTAAACAACAGAAAGTAGGAGTAGCTATACCAATATCAGATAAAATAGACTTTAAATGTAAAGATATCATAAGAGATATATTAGTAAAAGGGACAATTAACTAAGAAGAAACAATAATCATAAATGTTGATACTTCCAATCAAGGAGCTCCAAAGTACGTGAGAAAGACATTGGCAAAACTGAATGGAGCAACAGATGTTTCAACAATAATAGTTCTCTCCTCTATAGACAGAACAACCAGACAGAAGATCAATCAACAAGGAAATACAGAACTTAACAACTTGATAAATGAATTATACCTAAAAGACATATACAGGTTGCTACGCCCCCCAAAATCAGAATATACATTTTTTTCTAGTGCTCATGGAACATTCTCCAGGATAGATGCTATGCTGGGGGCACAAAACAGGTCTTTATAAATTTAAAAACACTGAAGTTATTCAAAGCACTTTCCTGATCACAATGGAATGAAGCTGGAACTCAATAACCACCAAAGAACAAGAACTTTAAAAAACATATGGAGATTAAAAAACACACTCTTAAACAATGAATGGGTCAAAGAAGAAATTGCTTAGAGAAATCAGTAGCTATCTGGAGATGAACGAAAACAAGAATACAACATATAAGAACTTATGGAATATGGCAAATGCTGTGCTGAAAGAGAAATTTATTGCCCTAAATACCTATATTAAGAAAAAAGAAGCAGTAAAAATTGAGGACTTACCTGCTCACCTGGAAGAACTTGAGAAAGAATAGAAACTAATTCCAAAGAAAACAGAAGAAGAGAAAAAACAAAGATTAAAGCAGAGTTAAATGAATGGGAGAACAAAAGAACAATAGAGAGAACCAATAAAACCAAAAGTTGGTTCCTTGAGAAAATCAATAAAATTGATGAGCCACCAGCAAGACTGGCAAAGAAGAAAAAAAGAGGATACAAATAGACAAAATCAGCAATGAGAGGAGGGTTGTTACCACAGACCCTGAAGAAATTAAAGAAATCATAGGACGATACTAATGAACAACTACATGCCAACAAACTAGACAACTTAGATGAAATGGACAAATCCCTGGAAATACACAAACAAGCAATTATGAGTCAGGAAGAAACAGACAATCTCAATGAACCAATCACAAATAAAGAGATTTAATCAGTCATCAAAAATTTTCCTATAAAGAAAAGCACAGGGCCAGATGGTTTCAATTTTATCAAATATTGCAAAAAAAAAAACTACACCAATGCTGCTCAAACTTTTCCAAAACACTGAGGGAAAAAGAACACTATCTAACTCATTTTATGAAGGTAACATCACTTTAATACCAAAACTGGGTAAAGATGCTATAAGAAAGGTAAACTATAGGCCAATCTCCCTAATGAATATAAATGCCAAAATTTTCACCAAAATACTAGCAAACTGAATCCAACGACACATTAAAAGAATTATACACCAAGAGTTAAGTGGGCTTTATACCAGGAATGCAAGGATGGTTCAAACCAAGAAAATCAATTAATGTAAGACAGCACATTAATAAATCAAAAGGGAAAAAAACCACATGATCATCTCGATGGACACTGAAAAAGCATTCGAAAAAATTCAACATTGTTTTTTGATAAAAACACTTCAAAAGGTAGGAATCAAATGTAACTTCCTCAATTTAATAAAGAGCATACACGAAAAACACATAGCCAGCATCGTACTCAATGGAGAGAGTTTGAAAACTTTCTCCCCAAGACTGGGAACGAGACAAGGATGCCTTCTGTCATCACTATTAATTCAACATTGTACTAGAAGTTCTAACTAGAGCAATCAGGCAGGACAAAGAAATAAAAGGCATTCAAATTGGAAAGGAAGAAGTAAAACTCTCATTATTTGCAGATGACATGATGCTATACTTGGAAAACCCTGAGAAATCTATAGCAAAGTTCCTTGAACTAATAAATTCAGCAAGGTGGCAGGATATACAATTAATGTGCAAAAATCTGTAAAGATTCTATACACAAGCAATGACCTAACTGAGAAGTCAATTAAGGAAAAAATTCCATTCAAAATAGCAACTGAAAGAATCAAGTACCTAGGAATGAACTTAACTAGGGACATAAAGGACTTGTACACAGAAAACTACATAACATTGCTAAAAGAAATCAAAGAAGATCTAAATAGATGGAAAGGCATTACCTGCTCATGGATAGGTGGGTTAAATAAAGTTAGTATGTCAATTCTACCCAAATTGATCTACAGATTCAACACAATACCAATCAAAATTCCAACAACCTACTTTGAAGACTTGGAAAAGCTAGTTACCAAATTCATCTAGAAGGGAACAGACCCTAAATAGACAAGCATCTTAAAAAAATAAGAATGAAGAGGTAGGTTTTTTTTTTTTTTGCAGAAATATCAGAGATTAAATGGAGTTTTTATTAAAAGGAACGATCTGGGTGAATATTTGTAGTGAATTACTTGTAGTGAATTACAAGCAATTATAATCAAGGTAAGTAAGTACATGAACAATGTTTTTAATAGAGAATAAAAACAATAAATTATTGGATTTGTGGTTTAATTTACATTATTTAGAAATTCTTATTTATCAATATATACTTTGTCTTTTCTTTTTATACTTTCTGATTTCAAAACTTATTTTGAAGTCACAGTGGTCAAAACAACATAGTACTGGCACAAAGATAGAAGTACTGACCAACAGAATCAAATTGAGAGTACAGAAATAGACCACTAAATCTATGGTCACCTGATTTTTGACAAGGCCCCCAAATCCACTGACTGGGGACAAAACAGTTTTTTCAATAAATGGGCATGGGAGAACTGGATATCAATAGCCAAAAGAATGAAAGAGAATCCTTACCTCATATCCTATACAAAAATTAACTGAAAGTGGATTAAACACCTAAATACAAGAACTAGCACCATAAAGCTCCTAGAAGAAAATATAGGGAAACATCTTCAAGACCTAGTAATAGAAGGTAACTTCTTAAACTTTATTCCAAAGCACAAGCAACAAAAGAAAAAATAGATAAATGGGAACTCCTCAAAATCAAATGTTTGCACCTCAAAAGACTGTCAAAAAGGAGAAGGCGCAGCCAACTCAATGGAAGAAAATATTTGGAAATCACACATCATTTGATATCTTGTATACATAACAGAATCATACAATCAACAACAAACAACCCAATTACAAAAGAACAAACAACCCAATTACAAAATGGGCTAAGGATATGAATAGGCATTTTTCTGAAGAGCAAATACAGATGGCTAAAAAGCACACGAAGAGATGCTCATTTTCATTAGCTATTAAGAGAAATGCAGATCAAGACTACAATGAGATACCATCTGACACCTATAAGAATGGCTGCTATTAAAAAACAGGAAACCACAAATGCTGGAGACAACATGGAGAAATTAGGACACTTCTGCACTGCTGGTGGGAATGTATAATGGTACAGCCACTATGGAAGACAGTTTGGTGGTTTCTTAGGAAACCAAATATTGAGTTGCTCTATGACCTGGCAATACAACTACTCGGTATATACCCAGAAGAGCTGAGAGCAGTGACACAAACAGACATTTGGACACCGATGTTCATAGCAGCATTATTCACAATTGCCAAAAGATGGAAACAATCCAAGCACCTATCAACAGACGAGTAGATTAACAAAATGTGGTATATACTGGAATATTATGCAGTAGAAAGATGAAATGATATCCTGAACCACATGAAAAGAAGGATGAGACTTGAGGACATAATGCTGAGGGAATTCAGCCAGACACAAAAGGACAGATACTGTATGACTCCACTTTTATGAACAGCATAAAGGTAAAATCAGAGGCTTATAATGTAGACTAGAGGGAACTCAGAGATACATAGAAGCTAGAGATGGGTAAATGGTTAGCTAATGAGGTTGAACTCAAATGTAAGGGAATAGATATAGACTAGTTGGTCTATAACTAATAGTATCATATTGAAGGTTGTTGCAAGACCTACTTTAAAGGTATGATTCTTGTACAAACAGTATTTAAGTTTAGGGTATAGGGGGAAAACTTCTATTGTATGCTATGGGATTTGTCTAACAGGAAAACATCAGTAGTACCAGTGCAACCCCAGGAGTAAATAACGGAGGGAAGGACAAGAGTTAGGGGGAGGTTTAGATTTCCTATTTGGTAAGGGTGTGTTTATTGATTATCTTTTTCTTGGGAACAATGAAATTATCTAAAATTGAGATGTTGATGGACTGTGGACTTTGGACATTATACACGATGCCTAATGAATTCAGGTGGCTGAAGGATACACTGACTGAGAAGCAGATCAGTGAATGATAGTGTATACACATATGATCAAATATTGTGCTGCTACAAAAAGGAACAAAGTTGTGAGGCATGCAACATTGTGAATGAACCTGTGGGACACTTGGTGAGGAAAAATAAACCAGAAACAAAAGAAAAATTATTTTACGGTCTCACTTAGAAAATACTCACAAGAAAACAGGGGCCTAGTGTATGCTCTTGTAGCAATCGCATTCTGTCAAAAGTGGTAATTATTACTTCCGGATTTTTAGAGGCTGTCTTATATATGTATAACCTGGTACTCAGAGATAAGAACAAAGGTGATCAGGCCAGCTTTAAGGTAATTCACAACACAGGGGTAAGGAAGACATTGTCTATATTTGAGAACCTCACCTACTCTTTCAGACTAAAGGAAGAAAGGTTTATTCTGTCCAGAACGTAAATTTTCTGTAGCACATAATCTAACTCAACCTGTCTAGATAGCTCATTTAAATGATCAAAATGCAGGGAACTCAGAATAAAAATGAGGGCCTTTAATCCGTTATAGTTTAATGTAATGCCTGGATATATCCCAGAATATATTAAGCAGATAATCAAAAAGTACTGGCAAAGTTCCTTTAAGAACAGGAGAAAAAATAGGAACCTATTAAACTTCACCACTAGGGAATCCCCTGAAACTGTGTCAAACATGAGGGACCCCCAAATCAATAGGCCAAGCCCTTGATCTTGAAGTTTGCTCTTGTGGAGCTTATGTATGTAGCAGAAAAGCTTAGCCTACTTAGAGGTGTGCCTGAGTCACCTCTGGAGGACCTCTTTTGTTGCTCAGATATGGCCTCACTCTCTCTCTAAGTCCAACTCTCCAAATGAAATCATTGCCCTCTCCCCTAACATGGACCATGACATCCAGGGGTGAAAGCCTCCCCTGCGGCACGGGAGATGACTCCCAGGGATGAGTCTGGCCCTGGCACCATGGGATCAACAATGCCATTCTGACCAAGAGTGAGAAAAGAAGTGAAATAAATAAGGTATCAGTGGCTGAGAGAGTTCAAATAAAGTCAAGAGGCTACTCTGGAGGTTGCCCTTATGTAAACTTCAGTTAAGACACTGCTACTTATCACAACTTGCCAAACCCCAACCAAAATCATTCTAGCCAATCCTAAAGAATACCTAGGGCAATATATAAGGTTCTACAAAGGTTCCATGTACATGGGTAACTTTCCAGAAACCTACACCCTCCAGATGGGTCACTGAACCAGATAAGCCCTGAAACCTAGAGGGCAGAGCCTTTCCAGAACATCGGCTTGTTCCATCTCCCAACCCCTTATTATTAACAGCCTGTCCAACATGAAAAAGTTAGAATGGACATAGCTCAAATACTCCTAAAGAGTGGTAAAAAGCTGGAACTCAGCACCAAGGAACTGAGAAACCTTCTCGAACAAAAGGGGGAAGAGAGAAATGAGACAAAATAAAGTGTCAATGACTGAGAGATTCCTAACAGAGCAGAGAAGTTATCCTGGAGGTTATCCTTATGCATTAAATAGATATCACCTTTTTAGTTAAGGCGTAACAGAGAGGCTGGAGGGAACTGCCTGAAAATGTAGAGCTGTATTCCACTAGCCATTCCAGTAGCCATTCAGATGATTGTATAATGATATAGCTTTCACAATGTGACTGTGTGATTGTGAAAACCCTGTGTCTGATGCTTCTTTTATCTACCTTATGGACATATGAGTAAAACATATAGATTAAAAATAAATAAATAATAGTGGGAACAAATGTTAAAATAAATTTAGTAGATTGAAATGCTAGTGATCAATGAAAGGGAGGGGTAAAGGGTATGGTAGGTATGAATTTTTTTTGTTTTCCTTTTATTTCTTTTTCTGAATTGATGCAAATGTTCTAAGAAATGATCATGATGATGAATATACAAGTATGTGATGAGAAAAAAAGAATGTTCACATTGTATGTGGATTGGTTTTATTAATAAAACTTCAAAAAAAGAGTGGGAGAAAGATCAAAGATGATGGTGGAGTTACACAGAGAACGGAGGGTTTAACAAACAAGTCTGAATACTGAATCATTATATTAATATTTCTTTTAGTTTCCAGTATCTTAGAGAAGCTAGAAGTAAAAACCTAAAATTGTAGAATTGTCACCCAAACCAAACTCTGAAATCTGTTCTACAATTAATTGTTGTGATGTGCTTTGAAATTTATTGCTTTTTTGTATATATGTTATTTTTCACAAAAAAGAAACAAAAAATGTGATGATGAAATATATATATATTCCTCCTAGCCTACAATGTTCTGGAGCAGCTAAAAGGAAAAATCTGTGATGATGAGATGATGAGAGACCATGACAAACTCTGGGATCAGTGCTGTAACTACTTGTTAAAGAGTGCTTTGAAAACCACTGCTTTTTTTCTGTGCTTTGTATATATGTTATATTATACAATAAAAAAAAGTTTAAAAAAATAAAAGAAAAACATTAAAAAATTTAAAAACCAAAAAAAAGAACTATATACTATTGGGATTTTATACGAAACAAAACGTGTCTCCAAAACCAACCTAAATTTTAGAGAAGAACTTGTAATTGGTGATAGTTTTCACTTTTAATATTAAACAATATATTCTACTTTATCAGGTTAAGATTTCCAAATTTTAATATAGTAAAAAAATTATAAAATATTATATGAAGCTATAGAAATCATCATTTTATTGTAACAGAAGAAAAACCAGAGCAACCAGGTTGCCATTTTTTTCATCTTATAAATTTATATTTGTAAAACTTTTGTAATCAAGTAGAACAAAGTAAAGTAAATTTGGTGCTTTATAATGAACTTTGTATTTGAAAAAAAGGGAACGAATACTACATTCAGTTGAAAGCTCCTCAGGAGTTCCCAGACACTAAACACATGCCACCACCATCCCTGACATACAGTAAATGATGAACTTGCTTGTTCATATTTATAGTTCAATTCAATAAATTATTTCTTAACAAAGTCCTTATGAAATAGATAAAAATGCATAGAAAACACACCATTCTTCCCAAGATAAGGGACAAAACATGCATTTACAATGTATATATAAATTTTTAAATATATAAAGTTATATACACAGTCATTGCTCAATTGAAGGAATTATCAAACAACTAGGTTTAGAAATTAAATTTTTAAAAGGGGAAAATCTCCTATTTGTTAATATGAAAACTGGTTACAAGGACTATCAACAAAAGTCATTCACTATTACAATTTATAAACATATTGCAATACCATATACCACAATTGTACTTGAGTTAACAAGCAAAGCAGAGATTCCATTTATACTGGCAATGCTCCACAAACAACAAAGCTAAGTCCAGTAGATACAACATTTTCAAAATGCATGTAAACTATTTAGATGAATTCTTTCTACTGACAATCCCAGGGGAGAGACAAGAAAATGATGTGCTTTACCTTAAGAGCTGAAAGCTCTCTGGGGAGGTAATTCAATTGAAATTTTACATTCAGTCTAGCCAGACAGTGATAAACAGATGCTTAAATTAGCTGCCTTATACCATAATCAAATATCTTAAGAGAAAAAGTTTCTGACAAAAATAGAGGAGAGTGAAGAGTGAAAAGAGGAAAAAGAAAAAAAATTTACTGATAATTTTAGAAAGAACGCATCCCTATAACTACTTCTGAAAGCCGCATACCATAGGAATCAACCATGAACTTCAATACATTTACTGATTAGTTTGTACTGTGATGCAAGTTAACACACAAATAACAATTAAAAACAACTGAATTTTTATAATAAGATTTTTTAAAGTGATACGATATGCAAGGTTTTTAAAAAATGGTCCTATGTAAACAATTTAATTCATATCTTTATCTTTTACTATAAGCTTCTTCAATTTTTTTCTGAAAATACTGGAGGGGTAAATTAAAAATAATTCAAAACAAGATGAAAAGTTAAAACTGTCTCAAAAAATTACTCCCCCAGATCAAAATGGGTAAAATTATAATATCAGTTAAAAAAAATATGAACAGAGATCAAAGGGGCATAACAACACATAAAAGACCTGCAACCTTGATTTAACTGACTCAACAGATTAACCAATGTTCTCTATTTTTCTAAACCATCTACTGACACCCACAGTTGCTGAAAACAGGCAGAGATAGAGTGAAGCTATTCTCCAGCAGTTCCACAAATATGTCTTCTACTTTTTGAGCTATATGCTTACCAACAATCTGTTGTGCTGTTCTCAAACTAGTTTTGGCCAGTTGTATTTGCTACTATTATGTTAGTTAATTAAATATTAACCAAGGAAATATGAGAACAAAAATAGTTGCTTATAGTGAAAACTAAATTGAATGCTTCAGAAAGACTCGATTAATCTAATCACTGAAAAAAGGGCTTGTTGATCTATGTGTAGACAAATGCTTTTAAAATAAACTTAAAATCTAGAAGGATTCTGCACTGATTGCTCTGCAAGTTTTTTAAGATCTAACTTCACTTTAAAGAAAAGAAAAACTGGAGATAATAGATGATCTACTAGAGTGTTTTATGCAAAAAAGGGCAATGTTAAATTCTAACCAGTGAGCCAACACTCAAAGACAGGTGAATGTATATTTATATGTTTCAAGTTAAAATAAAATATTTAAAGTTTTTATAAATAAATCTTTTCTTCCTTCCTTCACAATTCCCTGCTTTAACTTTTTTTCTTTAACTAACTATGACAGGGGATAGGTAAGAAGTTCTACTCTACTATGTTGGAGACTGGAACACAAACACAAAGAGCTCACTGACTAGTGGGTGAGACCATTTGGTATGATAAAATGCCACAACAGAAATATGAACAGGATGCTGAGTTCATTCAGCTCAGCTTGGGTGGCAGGAATCAGTGAGAATCTGATACGAGTTAAATCTTAAGGGGATATAGAAGTTCACAGGCAGATAAGAAGGGGTGTCTCTTGAGGCAGAGAGAACATCATGTACAAAGGAAGTCAGGTAAGAGACCAAAGTGAATTTCATTTAGCTGCAGTTTAGGCTTGTGAGTAAAAGGGAAAGAAAATAAACAGAAAGGAAGGCTGGTAAGGTGTGCAGGTCTTCCCTTTTCATAGCCAACAGTGATTTTTATCAGGAAGGCAAAACAATTTGAAGAACTTTTAGTAAAGCAGTAACCAGACAGATTACTATTTTAAAAATATTGCTCTGGCAGCCATGTGGAAGACAGAATAAGAGAAGGAGGAAGAATAAATTGGGAGAGATACTAACTGTTAAGTCAGAAGTCCTAATTAGAACAGGCCCCATGAGATTGGAAAAGACTGTGTTTAATATTTAGGAGGTAGAATTGATAGGAATTAGAGACAGTTGATGAGAAGGGTACAAAAGAAAAGAACTGAAGAGAACCCCAGGCTTTTACCATGGGAAACAAGTTAGATGAGCCATTTAACAAGTTATGGATAAGTGGTCGAGGGGAACCAATGGAAGAAACAATTAATTTTGATATAGAAATGATACATTTGAGGTGGAGTTTATCCTGTAAGCTACTGAATATAGGTCTGGTTCTCACAAAAAAAGCCAAGGCTTGAGAAAGAGATTAAAGACATATCTTAGTAATGTACAAGAATGGTGAAAAATATAGTTCCTAGGGCCAGAACAAGTATGAATCTGGGTTCTGCCCATGTAGCTGCTCTGTGACCCAGAGGTTAAATTACTTAACCTCTCTGTGCCTCTGCTTTCTCCCTTGTAAAAAAGGGATAAAAACAGAACTCACCCCATAGGGTTGTCATGAACATTAAATGAGTATATGTGTTCAGAGTAGTGCTTAGCATATAGGAGTGCTTGCTAATAAGCAGTCAGTTATTGTTGTTGTCACCAAAGCTGTCTATATGGTTGAGATCACCCCTCAAATGTGGAGAGTGAGAGAGAATGAAGGATGAAATTCCAGAAACACTAAAATTTAAGGAAAAAGTAGAGGGGGAGGAGCAGGAAAAGGGAAAATATTGTCTTGGAAGCCAAAGAAGTCTCAAGTTTCAGGGAGAAGAGAAAAGTCATCTGTTGAAGGCCACAGATGACTGAAGGAAAGTTCTGAAAATGTAGACTGAATTTGGGAGTTAAGAAGTCATTGGCGATTTTAATAAAAGTAGTTTCAATAGACTGATCCCCAAACTTTTATGACTGCATACCCCATTTGTAAGAAAGTTAGTGTATACCTCAACCACCCTATCTATGCACCTTTAAAAATCATATACCTAAACTACTACCTTTCAAGGCACAGTATGTACTTAAAAGGAGTTTCTCTATTTTTTATGGACCTATATAATCCATAAATGCACTTAACAGAACACAGATAAACTTTTGTGACTGAAAACAAACAAGTGAATGATTACTGCCAAACCGTCAACACTGTGGAATTCCCAGTCTTCTTTAAGATAACTCATGTATGTTATGTGACCCAGGCCTATTACTGATTGAATAAGAGGTATCGATATTTAAATGTTGTAAATGTATTTAAAGTATTAAACTAGATTAAATGTATTTAAATGAATCCAATATTAATGTAGTTTTATGTCTTTTTTATTTTTAGGCAAAAATAAATATAAATATATAGATGTTTAAAACTTTCCTCTTGTGTCCCAATGAATTACCTTGTGTGCCCCACTCTGGAAACCATAATTGAAAAGGTTAAAGAGTGAATGATAAGTGAGGAAATAAAGAAAGTGTGTTTGAACAATGTTTCAGGAAGTTTGATTGTAAAGGAAAGATGCGATCTTTTTAGGTCTTAACCTAGAGAAAGACAGAGTTAAAGAAAGGTGTAAGCAGTTTTCTTAAGGTGGGAGAGAGCTGAGGTCTTTGGGGGGGGCTGAGAGGAAGGAACCTATGGAGAGAAAAAGTTAGAAATGAGAAGTGATGAGCTATAGAACAATGAACCCTAAACAAGACCGTTGGATCAGTTTTACCACTATGATAGAGGCTACAAGGGCATATTAAAATATATATTCAAGGGCCTAGAAATCTCCATTTTTTTTTAAGTAAAAAAGCTTTCCAAGTTATACTGATATTGCTGGTTCATGCAATGGAGTTGGGACCACTGATCAAGAGTTCTGATAAAGGGTTTTGTATCTAACAGCTTTCAAATGCTTTACTTTTCCAGCTGTATAATTTATTTTGGCATTCTTTTTTTAAGTGACCAATTAAAATTATAAAGAATTTTAATAACCTAAAAGGTACAATCAGGTATCTTCCCTCTCTAATCCTTAACTTTTCCTTTATCACCCTCTACTTTTAGCTTGGATTGAAAAGCTTTTCTTGAGTTTGTTCTCAGACTTCAGATGATTCAGCATCACAACACTCCTGGGGTTCTTATCTGCTTCAGTCACAGGCAGTCAATTCATCTTGCCTAAACAGTTCACAGTTATCACTAAAAAAGTCTTATGTTGCATTTTCATCTACTCCACTCTCTGATCTTTTGCTTCCATTTCTATAAGCAGTAGAAGTGGAGAAAGAAAAAGAAGAGAAAGAGAAAAAAAAAAAGGAGAGAAGAGCTACACAGAGGCTTTTCAACAGGAGGATAAAGCCTTTTTTTGACTCTTTGCAATCACAAAAAATTCTCTCCACACTTGCAAAACTGTGTAAGCAAAATTTCAGGCTGGGTTCATATTTAAAATTATTTCACACAATATGGCAAGACCCTGTGTAATTTAACTTTTCTTAGCACTCCTATAACAATGGTATCAGTTTGTGAACTGCTTTGGATTCAGTTTCCCTAATCATTTTCTTTAACCAGTTTATATCCGTTATATAAAAAAGAACATTTAAATAAAATTTAAAGATGCTCTTAAAGGAGGTATTTAAAATAGATGCACTACAATATTACTGCAGTCTATATTAGTCTATTCATTTCATAAGTTTTGCTTCCTGAATAAGACTGATAGACATTGCTTGAAGGCAGAGATCATATTATAAGCATTAAAATTAAAATGAATATTAGCATTAAGATTGGGAAAGAAGAAGAAGGGAATTAACACTTATTGAATATCTCCTATGCACTACAATGCATATATGTTATCTCATTTAATTTTTACAACATATGAGCTATTATTACTCTCATTTTACTGATAAGGAAACTTCAGTTCAAGGGTTGAGAGTTCATATAGCTATTAAGTGGCAAACAGAATTTTAAGCCAAGTTTATGAATGCAAAGCTCATATTTTTTTTTGGCTTTCACATATTTTAAGTAAAGAAAGAAATAGTAGTTATATATTCAGGATGAACAATTAAAGGGGAATATGAAAGGAGGAAAAGATGGTAACCTAAGGAAAGCGGCAGAAGAATGAAAACAAAGAACATATTTGAGAAACAGAGGGGCAGCGGGACAGTATACAGATGCCAGTACTTTTAAACGGAATAATACAGTTGGTACAAGATTAGGGAGTGGCTGGTCATGTCTAATGTCGATTCCTCTAAAAGTACCAACACAGAGAAGACTTAGCCTAAACGGGGTCCTTCTAATTTAAAATCCTGATAACAGATCATCAAAAATAAGAATCTGGAGGCAAATATACATGTGAGTGTTGGTATTTTGTTAATAGAGAATATGTGTATGTTTATCCTTATCCTTTTAAGGAAGAAAGGCTGATTACCTTGGGGGAAAGTGATGATTGTGTGGGAAGTAATGAAATTAAAGGCACAAAAAGAAGTATTTGAATTAGAAATGCTTATAGCCAAATATAGAAAGCAAAGGAGAAAATAAATATGAAATAAACAGGAAGGGTAAACTAGACACTAATGAGACAGATTACCTACAGGAGTGGGTGGGAATGAGTAGAAAGGATGGGCGTGGGGGGCAGTGTCAATGGGTAGAAAAGATGAGGGGAGTGACACTTCTGAGTACATGTTTTTGTATATTCCTGACTTTTTGGAACCATATTAATATTTCACATATTTAAAAACTATAAATGCAGAAGGAAGGATGGGGTTAGAAAATTACCATTCAGCAACAATCATAATAATTGATTCAGGTAAAAATCATCAATGGCCTGTAACTACTTGTTGAGGGGTTCTTTGGGAACTATTGCTTTTTTATTTCTTTGCTTTGTATATCCGATATATTATACAATAAAAAAGTTATTAAAGAAATCATCAATGGATGTTAAAACTAGTGAGTAGGGGGTGCACTGGTAGTTCAGTGGTAGAGTGCTTCCCTGTCACATGGAAGACTGGGTTTGATTTTCCAGCCTATATATCCCCCCCAAAAAAACTAGTAGGTAGGAGTTTGATGAGAAACAGGATATTTACATAGTTCAAAGCATCTCCCCACAAGATAGTTATCAATGACAAAGAGGAAAATAATAACTTGATAGTGGAGAAACCTCCTTAAAGTAAAATTAACATCAAACTGACATCATGGAGTTTCTCAAGAAAACATTGCTTCTATGATATTCCTCAGAAAAACACATCATTTGAATCCCATAAGGAAACATAAATTGAGGGACATTCTACAAAATAACTAGCCAAATTATAAAAGGCAAAGACAGATAAGCTGTTTCAGACTGAAGAAACTTAAGAGACATAACAACTAAATGCACCACCTTGAATGGATACTGGATCAGACAAATTTTCTTTACCTTTTACTTAAAAAGGATATTATTGGAACAAAAGATGTGATTTGAATATGGTCCACAGATTAGCTAATTGTGTTACAGCAATGCTAGTTTTCCTGATTTT
Source organism: Myrmecophaga tridactyla (assembly GCA_004026745.1). Lineage (NCBI taxonomy): Eukaryota > Metazoa > Chordata > Mammalia > Pilosa > Myrmecophagidae > Myrmecophaga > Myrmecophaga tridactyla. The sequence continues at coordinate 15,681 of PVIY010029835.1, read as the reverse complement.
GAAAACTGTCCTATAGTTATATTTGAGAAAGTCCTTGCTTTTAGAAAATGCACACTGCAATATTTAAGGGTAAAGGGACATCATGCCTGTAGCTTACCTTCAAACAGTTCAGAAAAAATATATAACATGTTTATATATAGAAAAACAGGAAAAAAATTTCAACATTTGGGGAATCTAGGCAAAGAATACATGAGAATTATTTTGTACTATTCTTGCAACTTAAGCCTGAAACCATTTCAAAGGAAAAAGTACAACAAAATTATTTGGCATATTTAAACCAGCTATTGCCTAATACTTGTTGCAACAACCTTATGAAGTGACCACCTGGCAATGCTTGAACACTGCCACTGTCTATCTCACTACCCACACCACCTTCCAATATAAACCACTTCATCTGTAGACAGGTGTAATTGTTGGAGAATTCTTCATGCTGAGTTGAAATCTATCCCTATGTATTACTCATCCATCAAATATATATGTCTTGTACTGTGGTTGCAATGTTATGTCCTTAAAACCTCTCAAAGGTTTTCTACCATCCTTTAGGTTTAATTGCAACACATTCTTTTTTGTTTAGGGCCAAACTTTTCTTGCTTCCAAAGATTCCATTTCTCATCTCTTTAATGCTATTATTTCCTACAATATAAAATTACAATAGATGGACTGGATGACCTCTAAGATTCTTTCAAGAGTCTGTGAATTTCTCAGAGGCAAGGATGGTGAGGTAGCTGTATGCTTAGCATCGATACATCGTAAATGAGAGATACCAGAGGTTTCCAACTGACCAATTTCCAAATCTAACATACTAATATCAATGTTTATTGGTGGTATTCTCCAATAACAAGATCTCTAAAGTAAGCCACAGATTTCATAAAACTTTCCAATTTTGAGTAAGAAACCACTTTTACATTTCTACTTGTTTTCTTATTATCCAATAAAACTTTAGGAAATAGCTGTGTTACTGAGAAACTGCAGACAAACCAAACTTGCCTGATTTACAGTTTTGAATCCACTGTAGGTACTCCATCAATTTCTGTTTACTTGAACGACCTACTTCCTTACATTAGTCATTCCATGAACTGCCTGCAAATTTATTGGAACACCCAGTCTGGGAGCAGACCAATATCTCATATAAACAGTCTCTAGTGACATTAACCCTGCTAAGGAATTCCAAGATCAATTCGGTTCCACCCCACCCTCCTTTTTTTTTTGTCATTGTTGTTGTTGAGTGAAGTAGGGCAGAGGCAGGATAAGAAAGTCAGACAGTTACACAGGGAGTTAGCAGTAAAGATGGAACCAGCACTCAAACTTTAAGCCTCCTCTGTTAGAGTCTTTTTGTTATAACACTCAAATTTAATACTAAATACTTCCTTTAAGGATAATTTTTCCATTATATCCGAATGCACATTTGTTACTCTATCACAACTTAAGAGGCCCTCTAGAAATTGAGGGTTTCTTGCTCTCTTTATCTGTGAAACATATAAATATATATCTTTGATATGAAAAACAAATGATTTATTTATAAAGCTCATATTTTATTTCTGAACTTTGTACTAAACCTGCTATCCGTTTGTGTGTTTGAGAGACAAGGCTTTTAGCTCTTTCCTAATTTGATTAGATCATCCCTATTTAATAACAAATAGTCCTTTTTAGAGGGAATTCTGAAATTCTTATGTACTGCTGACTTAGAGATATTAATTGGAGGTAGCTCTTGAAAGTTAGAGACTTAGAATACTGAAATATAATGAATATTCTGAAGATACACCAGTATATTGCAACACATGGTGAGGAAATAGTTCCTTAAAAAAGCTAAGTTTTAAAGGGAATTATTTTGTAATGTGAATAATTTCTCCCTAATTTATCTGCTTTTTACCTCTCTGAACACTGATATGCTGAATTTGTGGAAATCAGATACACTAATTTAATAGGTTCTGTAGTTTAAATGTTATACTTTCTATAGCAGTCATCCTCAAAAACAACGTTTGCCAAATTATAATGTAAATGGCGTAGTGCTGTGTAGTGGTAAGGAGTTGATTCTAATAATCTTCATGGCCAGAAGAGAAATTATTCAGAAAGTGCACACAGATGAAGGACTTAGAGGCAAGAGACGACACAACTTTCTCTTATTTAGAGTAGCTTATTCTGGGAATGAGAATACAGCTATAGGAAACTGCTCCAAAAAGTAACAACAGCAACAAGATGATTTCTATCATATAATCTGAGAGGGCAATATAAGAAAATTTTGAAATAGCTTCTGTTACTCAACTACTGTTCACTTTTCTTAAATACTCTTGAGAATTGTTTTAGATCGCAAGAGATACTGATCAGGATAACTGCCTATTTCTGATTTCTCACATGTACTGATTCCCTCCAAACTATCACCCTGCCTGATATATTAAATTTTATGACAGATGAACATACTAATCAAAAAATATTTTTCTGTTTTCAGATATGCAAAATATTTTCCTGTTTTCAGCCTCCACTGAAGGCTCTCTTACAAATTAAGGTTTTATTTTCCCGCAAAGTCTAATGAATGAGTTTTTCAAATCCTAATTGTATTTTCTTTACATGTATTATTATCTTTAATGATACAGGCTAATAAGACTAAGACTACAAAAAAAAAGCCAAAATCAAAACAATATATAAAATACCACACATAAAGCCAAAAAGGCAAGTAACTATGATCCATCAGATGGACAAAGTGAGTTATCCAACAGGTAGAAAGAGGAAAGTAAACATCCTAAAACATCTCCCATTATTTCTAATGTCATCTGAATTACATCTGTGATTATAATTGGTATTCTTTTAGGAGTTCTTTTTGGAGCTCATTAATATAATAAATTTCTAAATGTTTTCTAAAATAATACCACATGATTTTTCTAAACAAAACATATCCTTTCGGTTGTTGTTACTCATTTTAATCTTGTGACAAATATGAGGGAGAGCATCATTGTATCACTTCATGTATAAGAAAGGGGCTCTGACTTCAAAACCACATGATATAAAATACATAATCAAATATACATTAGAAGTTACCAATTAAAATTCAAAGATGTATTTCATTAATAGTATATAATTACAAAAATCCTTCATAGATAAATTTGCAATTAGTTATGTTCCATACAGGATAACTGCATAGTTGGTGAAAGTAATTTTATACCTTTATTTTTAGCTCTTAAAATAAAAAAGACAAAAAGAAAAAAAAAAGAAAAGAAAGATTTGTTATTATTCTACGTTTTGAAAACAATACATTAAAAAAACACTCTAAACATGGAAATATTAAACATTTTATAAAATTACAAACATAAACTTTCAGAATAAAAAAGACATCTGTACTGGAACCAGCCTAAATGTCTACTAACAGCAGATTGGTTGGATAAATTATGGTACTAGAGGAAAGTTTATGGTCTCTGGTTTATCATGAGCCCCTTCCAAGGTGTGTAACTAATTTTTAAAAACTTGTTATTGTGGTATAATAAACATACACAAAAGTGCATATATCCTAAGTATATGGTTTGAGGAATTTTCACAAACTGAACACACCCAAATCAAGAGAAAGAATATTACTAGCACCCCAAGCTCCTTCCCTGTCACTACTCGGCTCCCCATGAAATAACCATGACGTGGTCTTCCAAGAGCATGAGAAGTTCTATGTTGGCCTGGTTCCTTTCATTCAACTTTGTGTTTGAGAGATAAATCCACATTCTGTGCAGCTGGAGATAGTTTTTTTCATTGCTAAATAATATTCCACAATATACTTATTCACTCTATTGTTGCTAGGCCCTTGAATCTGCTTTTGTTTTTGTTATCATGTATTACTGTTCTTAAAGTCCCCCAAATTGCATAAGCTTTAGGCTCCATGAAAGCAGGACGTGTCATTGTATGTATCCATATGATTGAATTTCTTATATTCTTTTTAAAATTATGTTTGAGAATAATAAATAACTTGAGAAGGTCTGATCTACCTACATTATCTGTATCCTGTCCTTTGGCATGTCAATGACACATAGCATGTATTCATAAATGCTTATTTACTGAATAAATGCCAAATTGGAAAGTACAATACAAGTGTATTCAAAGGAAACCAGGACAGATAGGGTGAAAGAAACATTAGCTCAAATGTATTTTTAGGTTTGAATTGCCATACACTATAGAAACTACCTCTCTAGCTAGTCTCTTCTTAAAATAACATACATGGAATATATAAAGCAGAACCTGAGGGGCTGAGAGGGACTTGAATAAGAACCATGAAATCATGATTCTACTTCTGTCACTAGCTAGCTTTTATTCAAAACTTTTTTTTTATTGTGAAATATAACATATATACAAAAAAGCAAAACATTTCAAAGTACATTTTAACAAGTAGTTATAGAGCAGATTTTAAAGCTTGGTATGGGGTTACCATTCCACGATTTTTCGTTTTTTCTTCTAGCTGCCCCAAGGCACTGGAGACCAACAGAAACATCAATATAATGATTAAGTAATTATATTCATTTGTTAAATCCTATCTTCTCTGCTATACTCCTCCTTTTCTTTAAATAACATATAAACACAAAAGCAATAAATTTCAAAATACATCACAACAATTAGCTGTAGAACAGATTTCAAAGTTTGGTATAGGTTACAATTCCACGAACTAATTAGCTTTTAAAACCTTCACCAAAGACCCTACAACACTATGGGCCTCAGGTGCCAGATTCACAAACCAGAAAGGTATGATGTAATCTCAGAAGCCACTTTCAGCTCTAAATTTCCTAGATTCTATTACTGTGAGACATTAATAATAAAGGGCAGTATTTATATTTTTTAATTAAAAGTTTTTAAAAATCTAACTACATTATGCCATATTCTTCACTGTATTCTCATTCACATTCTAAATATTTAGCAATAAATTGCTACTTTTCAGCAATAATTTTTCCTATGAGTCTTAAAGAAGTAGCAAGAAATTCCAAAATTTTTTTTAAAATAAACATTTGCTGACAAATTCTGGGTTAAAAAAATGTGTCCACTTATTTTACTAAAAGTTTTTATAACATTAAGAAATTAATTATATGAAATACATACAAATTTAGAAAAATGCCCTCCTATGTTTCCATACACCCATTCCCACCACCTCAATCCCTAATGATGACTTCCCAAAATTAGAAATTCAGGTATCTTTTTAAAAAATATAAGATCAAAACTAACTCAACTACTTTTAAAAACTCGGAGATTGGTGGTTTCCTTGTTACTTTATAAGATTCTCAACCGAGTTTGCAGTTACAACAAGGAGTAATGGGTGATATGCTACAAGGTAAAAAGGATTCTAAAGTCCAAAAAAGGACAGTAACAGAGGAAAAAATAAGCTTTGGATGTGGAATCTCCATTAAAAAGAAGTGGTGAACAGATAGGAAAGTGAACAATTTGAGTAAAAGAAGTTCAAAGAGATATTTGAAAATCAGGATGACAGTTTTATTTAGATTTGTTAAAGATAAAGTAAGCAAGTCAAAGTAAAAGTGATAGGTTTAGCATTGCCCTATTTCCAGTACAAGGGAAAAGTCTGGAGGAAGAATCATGGACTTCCCAAAGTTTAAAGAATCTATCTGGAGAGATGAGAAAATAGTTTTAACAGACAGCAGAAAATTTAAAGTACAGATTAAGACTCCAGTAGAAATAATAGACTACAGCTATGGTGCAAAGATAAAGATAATTAAACCAAAGAACTTTCATGACTTTCAGGGTAATACAACTATATTTTCATATAAATTAATTAAAAACAAATACACAAAATGTGACATAAAAATTAATACCCATTTTGTGTACATGTGAATAGGTAAGACTGCCACTTATACCCTTCCTATGTGGACAATAAACTCTTCTTACAGTATTTCAATAACTACTGTTGTGACAAGTATGCTGTTCTTGTAAATTTAGTTCTTATAAAACCAATACAAATTTTGAAAACAATATGTACTTTAAAATACCCACAACTTGGTTCTTTTCATTCAAAACAAAATACCTCCATACAAAACTTTATAGCTAAATTTGGAGAAGACAAAATCCACAGTCTGAACTATAGGAACCCCTACACATTGAAGTATTGTTTTCAGGTAACCATTAAGTGCTTTTAAACTAAAAGAAAGAAACAAACAAAAAACCCACTTTACATTATTTTAGGAAATTAACCCTGAACAATAAAGACAACAAAGCTAGTCTTTCTCTTATTCTCCTATTTGAATTTTCTATTTTTAATGACAATTCAGAAACAAAGAAGAGAAAATTAGAAAGCACTATACAACTAATTTATTCATCTACATGTAAAATTTCTTTCTAGTCATTAGCTGTCTCCCTTTATGATACAGTAGAATCAAATCATAGGTAAGGGAAAACAGACTTTCTTTTTTGCAAACGTAAATTTAAAAGTTTAATGGTAACATGAGATTTCTATCACTTATTTAGAGTTTGATTATTTTTTGTTAATAAAATTAGTCCTGTGAGGGAAAAATGAATATTTTTAAATTTGTGTGCTGTTGAACCCAAGTTTGCTTTTGCTGCCCTCCTAATCAAAGTAGATTTAAAATGTTCTCCATGAAAAGAAGTGAAAACTTACCACTTTTTAAATGTACTTTTCATTAGGATTTCTCCTTTTCCTTTTCTTTTTTTTTTTTTTGAGTAAATAGATATCAGAGACTTTCGGAGGTAAATTCACTAAATTAGATCTATTTTTAAAGGACCATTGTTCTACCTTTAAAGCTTTAGTTTTCTTAATATTGCTTAAGGACTGCGATACAAAGATTACTTTGGAAAAGAGACAGTCAACTTCTATTTCATACTCCTTTTCAATGAGAGGCTGGCCAGAAACATCTTTCATGCTTACTTACTCTAAAAGAATAGTGTCTGTTTTTCAGGGGGGTTTCCATACTTTTCCCTCAGTCTTTTCATTTTCACTTTTTATAGAGTCTATCTAATCCAGCAATAAAATAAATCCAGCAATAAAATAAATGTTGAGGAAAAACTGTCATTCTTCAGCCAGAAAGAGAAATGGCTAAGTAGGTGGAAGTGTAGACCCATATTATAGAGATTAATAAAGGTAAGACTCAAAGATCATCACTTATAGGAACTTTCAAAGAAAATGGTTACAATTTCCAGAAACGGTGTCAGATGTTTACATTACCTTCAATTTAAATGGTTAAATAAAAGAAACAATGTATGAAGTACATAGAGAAATAAAAAATAACAGGGAGGGACACACTGAGGAACAATTATGACAGCAATATACATTATTTACTACCACATAAATAATGACTGAAAAATAACACCTAAAATCAACACAGTTGGTTTTGGCTTCCTTGTTCCAGTTAAGTGCTAAGATAAGCAAACTTCAATTAAAACAACGAAACCCATAAACTGGTATCTTTAAATGAGTATCAAAGAAAACAGCACAGTTTGAAAATTAAAAAGCATAAACGGTAGAGCAAGATTTCAAATTATAAGCCTATAGAATAGAATACTGGAGAAAGAAAAGAACTTGAGTTCCATGCATAATTTATTTATCTTACATGTTTTGAAGTTACGTGACATTTGTAGGTAGGATCTCTGGGAAAAAAAAATTTTCATGTAATCTGCACCCACATAGTAAATAAATCAATTACCATTTCTCCTAATAATGTTTGTGGTCATGTTCCCCACATAAAATTAACTGAAAAAAAATTAAGACAAAACACTTCCTTTTAGAATACGTATTTTCTAATATATTCACGAATATACTCCATAAAAGTACTCCTCTAATTTAAAAAAAAACAATGAAAAATTTTAAATATGTTTTGCCTCTAAGTATATAAATTCTTTACATAGTTACATTAGAACAGAAATTCTAAAACAATAAAGCACTGACCATCATCTCTTAGTAAATAGAAGTGGTATTGTAAAAAAAAATCATTTTTTAACAGCACCATCTCCTGAGGAAACAGAAAACTGATTTATGCAGAAAAGCCCAAGGATAAGATATATATATCTTATATATATAAAAGCTTCATAAAATGGTTACCTTAACAAGTTACTTAACAAGTAACTCAAGCTACATTTGTTAATTTATAAATGTCACTTAATAATTATTCTATTACATTTCTTTTCTTTGAAAAAAATATGTTCTAAAATTTTCAGTACAAGTTCAAATCTATAGCAAGTAAGGGTATCTAAAATTGTTACTTTAATCTGTTCCTGAGATTCTTTTATTTTCTTTAAACTATCTGTAAAATTAATTGTACCCCGGAGTTCTACTGAAATAAATAAAAAACACTAACAGGTATATTTTGTATGACAAACTCACAAGCTTTACGAAATCATTAAGAGCTTGGCAATAATATTTTCAGTGCATTTTACTATTACTTATCGATCCTAATGCACTTGACTTATCTATAGAGATAAAACTTATCTTGACCTTGCTGAATACAAATAACCTAGACTAAACCTGGGATGGCCTCTCTGGGGGAAAAGAGATAATAGTTAGCAAGATGAGACAACAACTCTAAGTACTCAATACAAATGCTTCAAACAAAATGAAAATTTGTTTTATTCTCACTTTGGTACTAAGAAACCAGAAAACAATAGTTTTACATCTATAGATAAATAGCATTAAGTTATTTTCTCTGATACACCTAACATAGCTTAAGAAACTAGTTTAGCCTTTTAAAAGTATTCTTTACATGATTCTTCAAAACACCAGGTCCCATCTGTCTTAGACATACCCTAAAGAACAAAGGAATATGGGACTAATATGAGGAAGGGAAAAAAACAGATGCTTTCCTTTCGGGGCATGTATAACATCAGAGAAACTTAGAGGGGTATATTACAGAGAGTTTACCGAGGGTGAATATAAACTTTCTGCTCAGACTTTATTCTAATTCCACTAAAATATTCTAAAGTTACACCTACAGTAACTAATGCACAAAGGATATTTCTAAAGGCTTTTTAAAAGTTACCTGGAAGCTTCAATCACCAGTCTTACTCCTCTCTCAAATTTTACCTATACATTTTTATTGTCAGGGTAAATAGCTAAGCAAAAGTTAAATTATGTATTTTGCTTTCCTGAGTCTGTGATATACAAGCTATACAAAGTAGGCCAATGCAAGCCCTTCTTCACCTTTTAAAATAAAGGCCTCTTTTAAAATAAACACAATTTCTACGGAGTCAATTTGGCCCTTAACTATATCATATAGTTTAAAAAATAACGAGGTGTCTGCTAGCTCCCTAATTTCACATGGATACAAGTAGAGATTAAAAAAATAAAACCATTATGATTCCTAATTCTCAAATACTTTTCTTTTTACAAATATTAAAGCACATAATGAAATTAATTTCAAACACAATAAATTATTACTCATAATTTTTAAGTTCCAAGAAATTTATAGAGCTAATACTTTATAATTTGAAATAAGATTTGCTTGTTTTTAAATCACTTATGGAAGACTTCGGGGTTTATGGATGGATTATGAATCTATAAATTACACTGCTGTCAATTTAAATTCAGACTTGGGTTCTCGCAAATCTCCTTGCCCCGAAACATTTCCCAATGTAGTCAGGCAGTGAATGCACTCAAATCTCCTTGCCCCAAAACATTTTCCAATGTAGCCAAGCAGTGAATGCACTTTTACTGTCATTTATCATAACATTTATGTTCCTTTCAGAAAAAGAGGTATAATTTTAGTTGTGCTTTAACATCCATTATTTTAGTAGTTAGATATCTTTATCAATATATATGATTTTAAGGAAGCATGAAAAAGAAATTATACAGAGAATTTGCTAAGTAGATCAATGGTTTTCTTAAGCAGTATACTAATGCAGATACAATTTTTAAAATCCTGTAAGATTAGTTGTACTCTATTATTATTCAGGGCACCTGAACACAAGGTATTATTACTATAGGACACTAACTCAGCTATTTTTCAAGAAAGAACTAAGAATTTTAAGTGCTCTCTATCCAACAACAATATGTCCAGGGCACCTAAATAAAATATACTGTAATTTTACATATTTCCATCTAAAATATTGCTTGGTGCTTATAAACAGCAATACATAAACTTTCTATATTTTAATAGGTGACAGTATTTGGCATTGGCTATAGACGATTACAAACTTAAAAAAAAAAACAAACCACCATCCACATACTCTGCCACAAAGAATAGGCTCCACTGCTAATTATACAGGGAACTGATTTTAATTACACAGAGAACATTGCTTTTAAAAACATTTTCCAAACTGCAAAGGCGATGGGGGGGGGGTAGTTAGCGAAACAAAAAAAAAAAACAAAACAAAACACTTATATCGTGTTACAACAGTGCCCTCCTCTGGTAAGTGTAAAACTTTGCAGAAAAAAAAAAGACATCTTGAAAAGAAAGAACATTTAATTACAGATATTTTTTCTTTCTTTACTATAAATAATGAAACTGTGACACCTTAAAACCTAAATCAATGTTTAACCTGATATGTAAAAAGCCTCCTGGTAAAATTCATAGTTTTGAAAATAACTGAATTCAAGAAATCAACTGGCTAAAAGAAAACCTGTAAATCTTACCCATTGCTACAACACTTTTTTTACAAGTAAAGAATAAATAACAGAAATATTTGGATAACTCATCAATAATATTTCTCAATCTAAAATTCACATATTTATTAAAGGAAACTAAAATATCATTCATTAAATGTATGGATTTTAATCTAATTCTAAGGCCATGATGAATATAATCTCAAAATAGCATGTTATTTGTAATCAAGTCAGATTTAGAGAAAATTTAATTCTTACTTTTTTATATATAACTTTTAACCAGAAAGAATGTCTTTCAATCAAAAAGTATTTCTGTAAGAAGAATACCCTTGGTTTCAGCATCAATTAATAATCTATGCTTGGCACCTGGCTCTCAGTAACAAAATAACCACCCTAATTTTAGTTCCTTTATTTGAAGTAAAAACTTGACCACTTATGAAAGTCAGAGTCACAAGAAATCATAATACAAGGTTTAGGAACACACACTTTGAAATTCTGAATCTTTTTGTTGTACGACAGGAAACTTTTTCTTCCTTAAACTTTATTTTGAAATAATTTCAAACATACAGGATAGTTGTGAAAATAATGCAAGTCCCAAATAGAGAACTTGAACATACCCCTACCCTAGATTTGCCCAAATCTACCAATTTTAACATTTTGCTACATTTGCCATATCATTCTATCCATCTGTCCATCCAACCATCTATCTATCCATCCATCCATCCATCCATCCATCCATCCATCCCTCTATCTATAGATAGGTAGTGTCTAAAAAGTGAATTATTAAAGTTAAAAAAAAGTATATTAAATGACTATTTTAAATCTCTAGCAAAAATAAGCTATTCCCTATGCCTAGAACTGAGGAAAATCTCCTGTTTTCATTTATTATACAGCAACAGATTCTATCACAGATACATACAATCACACTTACAGAAATTACATGTTTTAAAATGGTTTAAGAACTTCATGACTCTATAGGACACCAGTTTGTTTTACACAATGTGGAACTCTGGGCTTCAAGAAAAGCAATACCAAACATACATTCTTTCAACAATTTAAATATGGGAGTGGGTGGGGTTGTGTGTAGAGGAAGGGATCAAGAATAAAGCAGCCACCAGTAGGAAATTTTCAGGCCAGAGTCTAAGGTCTTTAGTAGGAGAAGGGTTATTGAGAGGACCAAGGAAGGGACTTGGAGAAAAAAGAAAAGGAAGCAGAAATCAAAACAGAAAAGTGTGGAGTTCTTTTGCTAGATAGAAATAATAAAAATTTTCAAGTGAGAAAGTTTTTTGATGGTTAAGAAAGTCACCATCCTGACGCTTCTGCAACAAAAAACTACTGTTCCTCACTAAGTTTTAGCTGCATTTACAATTTTATAAAATGGAAATCAAGAAAGAAATGGAATTTACATCACAAAAACACTATTTTATAATGAACTGCCAGAAAGTATCTTCTATTATGCAATTCTCATATAAAGAAATTATATACAAACTAACCACTGGAAGAAGACAGGAAACAAAAATCATGAAAGCATATTAGACAAAAAAAAAAAAAAAAAAAAAAAAAAAAAAAAAAAAAAAAAGCAGCGAATATAACCAGATGGATTTTAATTTTTTTTTTGTAAAGATAAACTCCCTGAAAAAGTCAGGATTGACTTCTGATAAACAGTAGTTCCCAAGTGCAATAATGACAAATGAGAATTTCAAAATTAAAGGAGAGAGTGATGGATTACAAAAATGAAATAATATAATCAATCATTCTTAGGATCAGAGTTTTATTATTTCCTAATCAAAAGACTGAGTTCAAAATTAAGCCTCTTTTTGAACAGGTAGTGGGGAAGAAGGTGATTCCTTAGAGTCATATTTTTTTTTCTTCACATTATTTTTTGAATAATATTAAAGACTATCTTTCATTTCTCCCCATCACCTAAAAAAGGAGTGAGGGATGTGCACCTGAAATCCTTAAATATAAATATGGATAAAATATAATCAAATGTAGTCCACAAAGAACTTAAATCTCTGAAAACTGTTCCTTCTTTAACAAACTAAACTCGCAAAATTAAAAGATACAGATTAACAGAATGGATTAAAAAGTATGATTCATTAATATGCTACCTACAAGAGATACATCTTGGACCCAAGGATACAAATTGATTGAAAGTGAAAGGATGGAAAAAAGATGTTCCATGCACGGTGTAACCAAAAGAAAGTAGAAGCAGCTATACTAATATCAGACAAAACAGACTTTAAATGTAAAGATGTCGCAAGAGATAAGGAAGGACACTACATATTTGTAAAAGGGTTGGTTCACACACACAAAAAAAGGGTCAGTTCATTAAGAAAGATTAGAGTCATAAATGTTTATGATCCCAATCAAGGAGCTCCAAAGTACATGAATTTAGTGGTAATAAATTAATTACAAAAACAAGGACTACTTCATTGCTTCAAAGGTCACACATTTTAAAAAATAAATTTTTCACACAACATACTTCACTTACAAATGCATTTCCTGAAATAGTTTCAAAGGGTGAATTTCAACCTATATGGCTACCATTATACCCATATTTAGTATAAAATGGGTTGGGAGACACAAAACAGTGACTACTGGGTACTGTATATATAGTAATCGTCATAAATTAATAAATTCACTAGGAAATGGCCCTTCGTTCAATAGACATTTAATGAGTACCTATATAGGGCTGTGGACTGTTACAAGCACTAGAAATGAAACAAAGAATAAAGTGGGCAAAGATACATTCCCTTGGATTACATTCTGTCCAAAGAAGACAGACAAACTAAATAAGTAAAATACAGTAAAGTGTAGCCATCATAATGTGTCACAGGGTAAAAAAGGTGGAATATAACACACTGTGTAAATGCATCCCTTCCTGTGTCTTTACCTCATTCTCAAATAAAGGATGGGCTAAAGTTCTTTTCTTTAGCAAGAGCAAGATAGGGGTAGGGATAAAGGAGGTGAAACCAAACCAGTAAACAGCAGGCAGTCCTATCTCAGCCATGATTTCAGAAAATTGGGAATTTGTAATATGGGTTCCCATTATTTTCCCAGCCCATTCCAGAATGGGCTGAAGAAAATCCACGTTAAGTGATTTCAGAAATCCCTACTGCTATCCTAGAAGCCAGAATTCATATAGTAGAGTTTGAAGAAAGGATATGTATGTGTAGAATAGGGGTTACGATTTTCAGTAAGGTGTTTCAGAAAGGCTTCAATAAGAAGATAATATATGATGACAACAAGGTATTCCAGAAAGGCTGAAGGAAGGCACATACACACATAAATATACATACACATACAGCAAAAGATTCTAGGGTCATCCTCACCAACAGTTCTAAGATCATTCCATTTCAACTGTGAAGACGCATTTTCAGAATCCCTATGTATCTCCAATTGTCATTCATATTTGTCTGATACAAGATTAATTCAGAAACAATAAAAATGGATATATGGACAGTCCTATGAGCTCACTATGTCATCACAGGTGCCTCAGCATGGAGTGTGGGAACTATATAATTAGTATACTGTCAAAACTTAGTTCTGCCATATACGAAACATGTGACAGAAGGTAATTACTTAACTTCTCTGTGCCTGAGCTTTTTTATTCTAAGTGAGGGTAATAATAGCTACCTCACAGGGTGGCTGTGAAGGTTAAATTGATGATATATTTGAAGAAATAGGAAGAGAACGTGGCATCTGGTAGATGCTCATAAGAGTTGGCTCATTCCTAAACTTCAATACATGAACCCCACTTCAAAGCTCCATTCAAGAATTAAATGGAATCTTGAATAGGGAGTGAGATCTTGTTTGTACAGGTCAGTATGATTTGCCCCAATACATCCCAAAGTAATTTGGACAGAGGATAAAAAAAGTATTTACAAAGCCTCCTGCAGGGACTGGGGAGAAAGGAGAAAATATTAAACTTCCCCACCTGGGGAATTTCTGATATTCTTGCAAGCAGTGGGGACAGCCAATTTCAATAGGCCAAGCCCTCAATCTTGGGGCTCACCCTTATGAAACTTAACCCTGCAAAGAAGAAGCTAAGCCTACTTATAATTATGCCTAAGAGTCACCCCCAGAGAACCTCTTTCATTGCTCAGATGTGGCCTCTCTCTCTAAGCCAACTTGGTGTAGGTGAACTGACTGCTCTACCCTCTACTTGGGGCATGACTCCCAGAGGTATAAATCACCCTGGCAACATGTGATTTGAGAAAGCCTTCTTGATCAAAAGGAGGAAGAGAGAAATGAGACAAAATAAAGTTTCAGCAGCTGAGAGATTTCAGAGTCGAGAAATGTGCTGGTTTGAAACTGTTGTGAACCCCAAAAAGCCATGGTCTTTAATTCGCATTCATCATTGTTTGGGCAGGATATTTTTTATTGTTTCCATGGAGATCTGAGCTACCCAATTCATGGTGGTACCTTCTGATTAGGTAGTTTCCATAGAGATATGTCTCCACCCATTCAAGGTGGGGTTGCTTACTATAGTCCTTTAAGAGGGAACCATTTTGAAAAAAGCTTTAGAGCCAACACAACCAGAGACCTTTGGAGATACAGGAAGAAAATGCCCCTGGGAAAGCCGTTTGAAGAAGCGGGTAGAGAAAGCTAGCAGATGTTGACATGTGCCTTCCCAGGTGACAGAGGTGTTCCGGATGGCATGAGTCCTTCTCTAAGTGAAGGTGACCTCTTGTTGGTACCTTAATTTGGACATTTTCACAGCCTCAGAACTGTAAACATGCAACTTAATAAATTCCCTTTTTAAAAACCATTCCAGGTGCTGCAACAGTGGCTCAGTGGCAGAATTCTCACCTGCCATGCCAGAGACCCAGATTTGATTCTTGGAGCCAGCCTATGTCAAAAAAAAAGGCCATTCCATTTCTGACATATTGTATTCCAATAGCTTTAACAAACCAAAACAAGAGGTTATCCTGGAGGTTATTCTTATACAATATATAGATATCCCTTTTTAATTTATGGTGTATTGGAGTGGCTAGTGGGAAGTACCTGAAACTGTTGAACTGTATTCCAGTAGCCTTGGTTCTTAAAGACTGCTGTATAACTATACAGCTTTTACAACATGAATGTGTGATTGTGAAAACCTTGCGGCAGATGTCCCCTGTATTCAGGATATGGACAGAGGAGTAAAAAAAAAAAAA
>PVIY010029834.1:0-31635 GCA_004026745.1 Myrmecophaga tridactyla | reverse complement strand
TGAGAGGATTATATGGTAGCCCATGACAAATTCTTGAATCTGTCCTGTAACCACTTCTTGAAGACTGCTTTGAAAACTATTGCTTTTTTATTTCTTTCCTTTGTATATATGTTATACTATACAATAAAAAAGTTAAAAAAATAAATTCTAGATAAATAAATAAATAAAACATAGCTAACGAAAAAAAAAGAAAATAAAAATAAATATGAGTGTATATTAATGAACTAATAAAAAAAAAAAAAAAAAAAAAAAAAAAAAAAAAAAAAAAAAAAAAAAACAGGATCTGGCAAAAAAAATTCCTATTAAAATTATTATCATATGCTGGAAGCTGGTGAAAAGATTTTCTTAATTTTAAAATTTGAAAAACATGTTTGTAAAACAATTTAACTAGAATAAATAGAAAGATATGAAAAATCATGTCAACGATATTAAAAAAATATGTTTGTTTCTAAAAAAAATCATGTGATTACAGAGTGGCTACTTTGGGAAGAAAGATGCTTCTTTCACATCTGCTAGGGTAGCAATGAGCCACATTTGGTTACTGAGCACTTGGAATGTGACTTGTCCAGATTGAGATGCGCTGTAAGAGCAAACTACACAATGATTTGAATGAATAATATTGTAAAACATCTCAATAGTGATTTTGTATTGATTACATGTTGAAGTGGTGATATTTTGGATATATTGAGTTAAACAAAATATGTTATTAAAATAATTTCACCAGTTTATTTTACCTTTTAAACATGGCTGTTAAAATATTTTTTTAATTATGTGCATGACTCCTATACTTCTATTGTGAAGTCCCACTTTAGAACTTCATTTGCCAATTGTGTTTCTCTACTCATTAGTAAGGACATTTCCCCCCATCATTAAACTGAAGGAAAATATAAACTAGGATGATTAGAAATATGAATGGAAAGATTACACTGAATCCTTGGTTAAAAAAAAGAAAGAAAAAGTAGCAAGTAAACTTGGTAGGCAAGCCTACTAGGTTTGAAAGAAGGTTATTTTCTTAAGCCTCAGCTTTTTGTCCCTCTTGAAAACAAGAGTTCAGTACTGCTAATAGGCAATAATGCTATTGAACATATAAAGTCTTGCATTTAACATTGATAGGTCGTGTCTACTCTGAACATTGAAGGTACAGTATACGCACATGTCCTTGGAATCTGGTTGGGGAAATGTAACATTTAACAGTTAAACAAACTGCAGCAAAATTGGATATATTTAAATTGGGTTCATAGGGAAAATATTACTAGGTATATACTAATGTAGAAAATTAAGAGGTAGTTTACTTTATTTCATCTTAGTAATATGTTATTCATTCAGCGGGAAACACACTGATAACCAAATCACCAGATTTTCAAAATTGTTTAACACAAAAAGAATAATTTTCTGTAGGAAAGGCTTCACTTAAGATTTTTAAGTTTTTATTCTAGTCATTTCAGATATCCTAAAATGAGGGAGAAAAGAAAAAGAAGGTGTATATGGTTTCAAATTGAAGCATACATTCTCTTTGAGTTTTAAAAGTGATTGACCTAAATCTTATATATATATATAATGAAATAAATTTCTTAAATAATTTTTCCTTAAGGAAATGTGATCCTTAGAGCCATATTCTCCTTCAGAAAGTTTGAGTCAGTTGTACTTTTACTAGCAGCGTAGGAGACGGCCCCTTTTGTAAAGCTGTGGCATCTCTACATTTCAGTCTTTCATAAATGTATACTGATTTTTATTTCACAGGTAGCTGCCTAAATATTCCACTTAACACATGCCTTGTATGTCACTTACTTAAAATAAAATAAAAGGACCACCAAAAGAGTGATGAGAGCAAAATTCTAACTTTGGTCATTTCCTAGAGGAGGAGTATCGGACTTATGCAGAAGAAGCGGCTGCGTCGGTGACAACCAGGCAGCTTTACCTTCTTCACGTCAATCATGAGTCAGGTTCCTCATCGCCGAGGTCGCAGCCGCTGTGCTGGCGGCGGTGGTGGTGGAGGTAATATTTGCCAGACGAATTTCTGAAGATCGATATTTTAAATTTGGGCAAAGGATGTGCAACTATCAACTAAACCATATGATTTGGGGTATTTAGTGGAATTTTTAACTTTCACAGATTCATAGCAAGTATGTGGACATGATTTTAAGCCTCTTCTAAACTGATTTTCTCTCACTCTGTTTTATTGAAGTTGAAGTTCAATTAATATCTTAAGAATAAAATTTTAGGCAATTGAATAGAATTTATGAAAGAATAATTACACCTTTACGTGAAAGAGAACTACATATTTTCGGGTATTATTTTTAAATTAGACTAATAATTAATTTCTTTGCAATTTAAAATAGCTCGACTCAGTCTTCTTTTGAAAAGTTCATTTCCATTTGAACTTACTTGTTTATCTTTTCATTTTGATCTGCTCCCATTTAGAGGGCTTGCAGAGAAGAATGAATGCATGGTAACATCATGTAAGCATGCTTCAACCCATTTCCTGATAAGACACCTAATCCTCTGAGTTTTATATGGGAAGTAATATCAGGATCCAATGTCAGCATAATTCCCCCAAGAGAGTTTAAATATTTTTCAAAACATTTTTATTGTGAAATATAACATATATACAAAAAAGCTATACTTCCTTTTTAAATCAAGTAATCCCTTACGTTGTTTTGAATTCCATTTCTACAGTACACACATTTCTTTATTTCTCTTCCTCCCTTCCTTTTTATTTATCTCCCTATCTACCATCTCTCATCTGTTTCTTTACTCAGGTATACACACATGTATACAGACATACCAAAAGAATCTGAAGGAGTTTTGAAATCAGTGACATTTGCTTCCTTTCATAGTACTCTAATGACATACATAAAAAAATTTTGCAAGGTCAACAAATGATATCTTTGGGGAAAGTCTATAAATGAAAAAAAATGTGGGGGCATTTTTTTATTGTAATTTCTATGCTGGAGTCTCAGTAGGCTAGGATTATTGTAAGTAAAATTGATTTTTTCCATGATTTGATTTTAATCTAGTTTAGCAGAATCATATTCTACAAGGAACAGATATTTAATTTAATACATTATGATTAAAAGACTTCAGTTCAGAGAAGTTTAATGCATTTGATGCGATAAAAGCACTGATTATTAGGTTTTTAAAATAGTTTTTCCTTGTTATTTTATTAATATTTGAATAATTTCCTCTGCTCATAATGTTTATATTAAATCCAAAAAATATTTGAGGCTCTTGTGCTGGAATTCAGACTGATTGTCTTTGTAAAATGCAGCAATTAGGAAGGAATAAGTAGGATTTAAATTTGCTGCCAAGGTTATTTTTTTCTGAGCTAGAGGTTTTCAGGGAAACCACGACACGGAATGAGTTGGAGCAGTCTAGTTACAAGCTACAGTTCTAAACAAGGGTCTGTGGAAACCAATCTCCTGTAATTTCCCAGTCTACTGTTTTCCAATATCAGGGAGCTAGAACACTTGGCAATTTTGAAGATGCTGCTCAACAGAGGTCTCTAGCACTTTAACAGTTGGGACCAGATGGGATTATTTTCTGAGGTTAACACCGAGGCTGGGAGAACTATCCAAGGAAAGAAAAGAGATGAAGGGGGAAATTCAGAGGGTGGGATATCGTATTTATTTTTTTCTATGAATAATTTATGTCAAAATGCTCTTGTTCTCTCACCGTTTTTCCTACAGGCTGGGGTCTTGATTCAGTATAAAAATCATACTAATCATCATATTCCCGGTAGCTCTGCAGCCTATCTGTGTACATTTTTGAGTTGCAATAAATGCAAAGAACATCCTCTCTTTTTAAGTTAAGGCTCCTCTTTCCTTTTCTGAAATATATGATTAAATCCATTTTTAGCTCTATGCAATTACATGCTTTACAGAGAGTTTATTATATATAAAATTACAAAGTCGAATCTGAATGGCAGTATGCATGCATTTCTTTATTGTTTTTAAGGTGAATAATTAAAAGGTTTGAGAGACCTAACCAGAAAATCAACTATGTGTTCCACAATAAAGGAAGGTAACCAGAGTCAGTTGAAATACAGTAGTAGCATTTTTGCTTTGGAAACCTTCTTTAATTCCCTAAGTCTCAGGTTCCTTACCAAATGGATTCTTAATATTTACCTGCTAGAGTTACTGTGTGCATTAAAATTAAATGAAGTAGCTAAAGCATCTTCCCAAACTTAGCAAATAACTGGCCCTTTATGAATGATAAGTCTCCTTCTGATATCTCTGCTTCTCGGCACCTTTGTGGTTGGGTGGCCCCCTGTGAATGGTGCACAATGAATTGTGGGTGGAAGTGAGGTTTATCCCTGCTGGGCTGGAGCATGTAATTGCTTGTGTGAGATTGTCCAGGACTCTATTTTTCCCTCTACCATGGCAACCAGCAATGTTACAGTTTGTAGGTGCTCCATCAACTAAGTCCCCTGAGTAAGAGCAGAACAGACCCTCCAGCTGACCTGTGATGAACTTGCAACACAAGCAAGGAATAAACCTTTTTTTTTTTTTTGTATTAAACTACTGAAATTTGGGAGCTTTTTACTGCAGTATAATCTAGCCTATCCTGATTTATATAACCATTCGATAGGTATAGTGTCTTAGGACACTAATACAAATTTAATTCCAGTTCTTTGAGTATGCTTACCACTTTTTTTAACTTTTTTTTTATTGTATAGTATAATATATGTACAAAGCAAAGAAATAAAAAAGCAATAGTTTTCAAAGCACTCTTCAACAGTGGTTACAGGATAGATCCCAGAGTTTGTCATGGGCTACCATACGATCCTCTCATATTTTTCCTTTTAGCTGCTCCAGAATAAAGGAGGCTAGAGGGCTTAAATATGGTTTGTCATCACAATCGACTTTTTGTCCTTCTTTTTTTGTGAACAATAACATATATACAAAAAAGCTATAAATTTCCAAGCACAGCACCACAATTAGTTGTAGAACATAGTTCAGATTTTGACATGGGTTGCAATTTCACAATTTTAGGTTTTTACTTCTAGCTGCTCTAAAATACTGGAGACTAAAAGAGATATCAATTTAATGATTCAGCATTCACATTCATTTGTTAAATCCTATCTTCTATTATAATTCCACCATCACCTTTGATCTTTCCATACCTCTCTTTGGGGTTGTTTGTGCTATGGCAATTCTAAATTTTTGATATTGGAAGGGTCTGTCACTAACATGGAGTAGGGAGATGGAACTATCTGATGTTCTGGAGAAGCTGGACTATGTTTCAGGACTTATCTGGACCAGGGACCCATCTGGAGGTTGTAGGTTTCTGGCAAGTTACTCTAGTGCCTGTAACCCTTGTGGAATTTTATAAATTGCCCTAGGTGTTCTTTAGGATTGGCTGCAATGGTCCTGGTTGAAGGTTGGCAGGTTATGGCAGGTAGCAAGGTCTATGTGAAGCTTGCATAAGAGCAACCTCCAGAGTAGCCTCTCGACTCTATTTGAACTCTCTCTGCCACTGATACTTTATTAATTACACTTCTTTCCCCCCATTTGATCAGGATGGAATTGTTGATCCCATGGTGCCAGGTATGGACTCATCCCTGGGAGTTATCTCCCATGTTTCCAGGGAGACTTTCACCCCTGCATGTCATGTCCCATGTAGGGGGGAGGGCAATGATTTCGCTTGCAGAGTTAGGTATGCTTACCACCTTTTGATAGCAGATGCTGACCTTGAGACCTTTAATGCATGCCTCCTAGATTTCTCCTCCTCTCTTTTTAGAAAAAGACAATATATCCTGTTGTTCTTAAATACATTTGAAAAGACCAGTCTAATCATCCATTTAATTAAGGTGAAGCATGTTTTTCTAATTCTGCCACAATTGTTTTAGGACACTGATTCACTCACGATATTTCTGATTTCAGAATGTTTTTATGCTTCTCTAGATGGCTGTATGAGATAAATTTGTATACGATTTTGCAAGTTTTTTTTAAGTAGAGCAGTTCTTTAACACCAGTGCTCCAGATGTTATACAGAATGCACAATTGTTCATAGTTCCTGATAATTATCTTCTTCTTCCTTTACAAAACACATCCGTCTACAAATGTGAGCTAACAATATACAATATGCAATATGCAGGCATACAGTGAAATGGCAGGAGATGTGTTTGCCTTCTATATTATCTGAGATGGTTAACATTGCAAAAGAAATCTTGCTTCCTCTGCAAATTTCTCCCTTACCCATTCTTGGAAACTGCAAAGAAGCCTTTTCATTTGTCAAATGACTGGTTGGAAACATGCTTGTGCCCAGTCTGAAAAACACTGGTATTTTTTCTGCAATATGTTGAGGGATTTGGGACACAGGCCACAAGCTTAAGTGTGTTGCGTTTTTCTGTTTTTTAATCCATCTATCTAATCTCTCCAATTTCTTGTCCCTGTTTCACTATCTCTTTGGGACAAATAAGATTGATAGAGGTACCTTGGTTTCCTGTCACTGGGGGCCAGGTGAAGCAGTGTAAGACACATCACCAAAGCTGAAGCAAAGGAACACTCTTTTGGCCCATGCCTTATCAGTAATCTTCAACTTCCACCAGCTGCAACTACAAGAGTGCTTCACTTCATCTCCTTCTCCCTCCTCAAGATTCCAGGAGTAATGAGAATTCCCCCGCCTTCCCGCCTGCAAGTCATGAAGTGAGATTACATCAGTTCATTTAGCTGGAGCTTTTCAGGCACTCGTTGGCAGGAATTGATTTCCTTATTTTGGTCTCTTTGCCTTTGGATTCTGCCCAAAAGACTGATTCAGAGGAGCAGATTCTGCCCTTACAAGGTCTGTTTCAAATAATTACCTAAAAATGTTAGAGAATCTAAGACAGTAGAGAGCTTGCTTTTCTTTATCTGCAAGCCCACTAAAAACATGTCTACAATGTACTTTTTAAAAAGTACATTATTCTTGGGAGTTTATTAAGGGGAAAGAGATACAGGGAAATGGGAAGTGAATTGATTTGCCTTTCAAATTGTTTTATTAGACAGTTTCTAAAAGATAGAAGGTTCTAAAATGACAAACAAAATGTAAATTTTTAAAAAATTATAATTTATGTATTTTTAAACCAATCCTTTCTTCATCAGTCATGATGTCATTGGGTTTCATGCCAGTTTTAAGCCACAGCTCTTTGCATTTGAAAATTGCAATTATTTTATAATGTTGTGCTAGGTATATAAACAGAGATATGAGTAAAATGTTGTTCTGCTCTGAAAAGACTTGCACTTTAATGCAAGTTAATTTAACAGTCAAATGAGTAGAAACATATAACACCTGTTGATAACTGCTGTGATTGAAGGAAGCCTAGAAAGCTCTTAGGAAGTACCTCTCAATTGCTTGACTCAGGGGAAAGCAAAGCTACTGGAAGAGCTAGAAAGAAAGTTACTTCTTTGAAAGGGAAGGTGTAATGTTTTGAATTGTTTTTTTGTTTTTTTTTTTCTGCTACTGAGCAACAAGTAACACCTTCATTTTTCATCTGACATAATCTACCTTCATGTGAGTAAAAAGTCTAATTAAATTACAAAACTGATTTAACTTGCCAGCTATGCAAGATGTAGCTTTATATGGCTCTTTAATTAAAAAAAAAAACAACAAACTTGAGGACATATCTGATTTTGCCAAACAAGGTGCTCTTATGTCCTTCCCCATTTTTTTTTTTTTTTGGCTGAGTTCCTAGTTTAAATGATCTTAGAAAAGCCTTTAAAGAGTAGCTGTCAAAAAAGCATTGGATTCTCTGATCCATGAGGAATTGTGGAGGGAAAATGGAATCCTCATCATCTGGGTAATGATTCAAGGATGGATGGAAAAGGATGATATTATTTTTGATGTTCTATTTGGTTTTGAGTCAGTGAATATTGTTCTGAAAGTGATTTAGAGAAGCTAATTTGTGGAGGGAGGTTGAGAATGATTCAGAAAGGCTGATTTGAATGCCATCATATTTCTACTATATGGAGATAATTGTCAGAATTGTGATGCTGGCAGTGAGAATGAAAGTGAAAGGATTGATAAGAGGCCTTTTAAAGCAAAACAAAAATAATACCAGGTCTTAGAGAGTGATTATATATGACAGGCAGGTGAGAAAAAAAGAATCGAAAGCATGTATTACTTGTGAAGTGACATGACGGAACAAAAACCAATAACACAAACAAAAACAAAATGGGAGTGTTTTGGTTGAAGTGGCCCTAGATCGGAAGCTTGACTTTCCACTTCTAAGATGTGAAAGCTTGGGGGAAATTATCTAACTTCTCAGAACTTCCATTCCCTCATGAATAAAATGGGAGTTAATGATACATGGCTCACAGTGTTGTGAAAATCAGAAGGAACAAAGCATGGGAAATACATAACATGCATGGACTCCTCTGGAGCGCCAAGCAGGCTCAGGCATTTCGTGTGCCTGCACTCATGGAATCATCCCAGGAAAACTTGAGGAAGATGTTTGTCTCCCATTATGACTTATAGTAGTGAAGGTTAAGTGAGGTGAGCCAGTGCCCGGAGTCCCCGAGGTAACGAGTAGCTCACCTGGGATTCATATCCAATTCTCCCTGAATTCAACCGTGCTCCCTCCTACCCAGCTGGCCCTCAATAGATGGCATTTCTCCTCCTTCCCAACACCCTTCTTCTAGGAAAGTTGTTCTCATGTCTTCTGAGACACACAATGAAAGCAAAGGAACCCTCCTGACGGGAAAAAACAGAAGCAACACGCTGATGCAGGCACACATCTTGGTGTTCTAGATGCTCTAAAGAATCTGCTCTGAGAAGCTGATAGTCACCTTCAAAAGTTCATTTTTATACAAGTTTAAAATGTCAATTAGTAGATAAATGCAGTGCCAAAAGTAAATTTATCCCTTCATTCAAAATGGCTTCCTCCATTAAGCTTCCTGTGTTGTACTTTTTGATTAGGTTAAGGTTTAGTAGCTTTATTAATGGCTGTAAAGGACATTCCGAATCACACATTCCCAAAGTAGTCACAGGACTTGTTCCTTTCTCTGATTCAGGTCTCTGGTGCAGTATTAGGGGCCCCTCACGCTTTGTCAGCAGTCGCCCGGAGCAGGACCCAGAATCCCCATCCGGTTGTGTTGTCCATCATAATGTCTATTGTTACTTGACAGTATATTTTATTATTTGTGAATTTACTTTTCCTAATCTCCCCACTAGAATGGAAGCTTCATGATCCCAAGGGCTCTGTCTGTTTTGCCCTTTCTTTGTCCTTGGCACCTAAAGCAATACCGGTAGCCAGTAGGTGGTTAATATTTGCGGCATAACTGAGTGAAAGCATTGTGGGTAACAGGCAGTTAGCGCACACGTGGACACAAGTGCTTATTGTTGGAGATAATAGAGGAAAGAACAGGGAATGGAGGGCAGAGCTGTTCCTGAACTTTAGGTTCAGGGTGCTTGAGTGATACAGTGAGAGCTCAGACTCCCTTGAGGAATAGCTGGGTGAGGAGAAGAGAAGAGCAGCAGGAAGTTAGGAACAGATAGAATGTCCTCGTTTGTGCTGTGGCCATCTACTGCAGGCATCTGTACTCAGTAAGTATTGAAAGGGCCTCCCTTAAAAAAAAAAAACTGCAACTGCAAAGTGACTAGAGGATATGTGTTTACATTTGTTAGAAAGCCTTCAGATAGCTACTGGCTGGCCTAATCAGATCAGTTCTAGGATATGGGCTTGCTTGCCAGATGATGCCTT
The DNA here is from genome assembly GCA_004026745.1 of Myrmecophaga tridactyla. Lineage (NCBI taxonomy): Eukaryota > Metazoa > Chordata > Mammalia > Pilosa > Myrmecophagidae > Myrmecophaga > Myrmecophaga tridactyla. Next base: position 21,956 of record PVIY010029834.1, on the reverse strand, counting down.
GACCTCTAGCTAAAAGCCCTTTCCAAAGGTGTGCTAATGTATAGGAAACTATGAGTGCAATAGTCTGCCACCATGCGGGGGTCAGAGGTGAGTCAGTGACAAAGTGTTTCTATTTTATATTGATTATAGGCATGCTGTTATTGGTATTTAAGATTACCCATGGTCTTCAAAGCTTTGAAGTCTGTTCGCTCTCCTTTTATAGTAAAACTTCTGTGGTGGAAGGAAAAGTATGTGGAGCTATAAGTTCAGTGAAATCTCCTGTTTATCTGTGGCAATGTCCTAGGACGCTAGGACCAGGCTCTGATGAGGGCACTGCAGTGAATAATGAGGATCGTGCCACCTAGAATGGAAACTGAAAATGAGGTGGGATTTAAATTCACAGCTAGGACGTGCTCACATGGCACAGGGGGATTTACGGTCACTTTAGAGAGATGAGCATTCAGTCATATCCAGCAGCAAAGCTACAACACTGGTTCTGTGCCTCTTGTTTAAATGCCTAGAAGTTTTTATTGGCCAATGCATATGCTTGTATGTGAGTGTTTACGTTTGTATACATATAGGCACATGCAAACACGCAGATATCTGCATAGATGGAACAAATAAGCTTTATTTACAGATTGAGAGATGAAAGTTTAGTCTTAAAAAAGTTCCTTTTCCAATAGCATAGCAAAATGTCCTGTTACAATGAATGTTTTGACAAAAGGAGAAAATGCCAGATCAGGCAAAATATAAAGATTTAGGAATAATGTTTCCTTATAAACTTGAAAGTTATTGTTTAGGCATGCTGCTGTTAAAATTGGTTATATATCGTGACTATGTAAATAAAATTCAGTACTTAGGATTTTATTTATGCATTCACAGTTACATAGTTTCAGAGAATAATATCACATACCAGAAAAAAAGCAGAGAATTTAGCCAAGAAAGAGGAAAGTAAAGGGAGAATATCAAAGTTTGTTGGTGAGCTTATATGCCAGTGTAACAATTGGCCGGTTTTTTTTTTTTTGTGGTTATATTGTTTACCTTGAGAACTAATATGAAAGCTGAGTATGACCTGTTTTTAGAGGAAAGGAAATACAACTTCTGAGAAGTCAAATTATTTGGTCATAGACAAATTGGTAGTTGTTAGTAGAAGTCACAGTCCATCTTTATTAATTATGGACTTATCCCATTTCCCCCCCTTATTCCGAAGTAATGTCTCCTTGTGTTTTTTTTTTCTTAATATATGAATTATGAAAGGACCTCAAAGAATAAGCCTAATTTAATGCTGGGAATCCATATTAAATAGAAGTCTTTGAAAATCCTTGAGACACGTGGAATACATGGTTAATCAGTTTGGATGATACAGTTTAGCATCTGATCGCCAACTCCAGCACTGATGCTTTATGACCTGTAAAATAAACATTTTGAATATCTCCAAGAATTCTCATGCTGAGAATTTCGTATCCTCTCAGTCATTTCCCTATATCAGTAGAATATGGATAAAATGATAGTTTGCATCAAAGAAAGAGATATTAGAAATGACTGTGCTTCCCCTTGGATTTCTGAAATTATTCATTCATTCACCAGATTCACAGTGAGCCTTAATTGTGAAGACACTGTGCCAGGCATTTTCCTAATCTACATGGAGCTATGGGCTTCTACAGAGTACTATGAACCGAAATTTCTAGCAAATTAAGAGACTTGCTTGTATAAGATCGGTCTATAATTGCCTAAGAGGCACATGTTACATCTTAAAGGGCATAGCTACTACTCAGCAACTGCCAACTATTGCCATGTCATGATACGGAACATCATGCTTGAAATATTTTTCAAGAGAAGAAAAAAAGATTATAGCTTTAAATATGAAATCACCTATTGGTTGTTTTAGTTGTTTGTCATGTGACGAACAAACCCATTCAGCCTGTAACCCAATAATTTGCAATGCATTTTCTATAGGAATTATGGATTGTGTTTTCCACTATACTAAATTGTGAGTTTCTATGGTCTGGGAGCATCTTTGCATATGCAGAGTGTAGGACACAGTATACATTAGTAATTGTTGAGTAAATAAGGTAGAGACACCTATTAGGAAGCAGTTGGTGGTACCAAAGTAAGCCTCTGATCAAGAGAGAAGACATGGTGAGCACCTACTAGGAGAGCCTGGAAATGATCATGTCATATGAAATGATTCAATTCAGTGTTGTAGCTAATATTATCCATTTTGTAAGTTAAGAAGAAAAATGTAATTAAGTTTCAGGAAGTTGCACTCTACAATAAATCTGGTTCAAAGTAACTGGAATCTTGAGTCAAATATATCTGACCTCAAATCCAAGTTGTTTCAAACTATAGTCTTGTACAGACATTGTGCAAGGCATTTAGCAATACTGGGCCTCCATTTTCTCATACAGACAATGGAACATGATAATAGCCACCTTAAAGAACTTCTGCAATCTTTAACTGAGATAATATATGATCTTTAAAACCTATGTGACAAGTAGTTGGTTTTCAATAAATAGGAGGTAATATTATAGTTGTTAACATTTTTTTGCTTAAAGGCTGTACTCTGTTTAATATACTCCCTCAGGGAAAATGGTTGCCATATTGAATAGCAATGATATTGAATTCCAGAAATGCAGGCATGTGGATTGTTAACCTTCTGAGCATTTGTTTACTTCTAAGCAACCATGCTAGAGGTCACTGAGCCTAAAGGCCACGTGTCTCTGTGCATGGAGAGTCAACCTTAGCACCTCCCAATAGCTACCCAGTTAATTTCATTCAGCAATGAAGCAGTCACTACTTTAAGGAAAATATATATTGAATCATGGATTTCACCCTGGAGAAGTAACTTTCTAACTACATTTATCCCTAATCCCAAGGAGGCATGTCAGAATAGCTATGTCCTTAGTTGAGAACCACTGGCCTTCAAGCAGCAATATTACAAAGGGAGTGAGACTCATTTTATGATGATCGTGTGTCTTTTAAACAAAGTACGTACATGGTCATAAACCTGAGAGTATATGACAAGTAGGATAGTGATAATTACAGAATAAAGAGTTGTTTATCTTGGTATCCCAAATTCCTAGCACAATATATACAAAATAGTGCATTCTTCATGGGTGTTTGCTTAAAAGCTTGAATGGAATCTGTCCTTTCAATCTTTGTGATAATGTGATGGTGATTGTTGATGATGATGATGATAATAAAATAGCCATTGACATTCATCAAATATCAGGCCCCATAATAAGTGCTGTACCTATCTTATCCTATGTAATTCTCACTGTACCCCATGGCAAAGGTAGCTATGTTTATCCTTATTTGACAGTGGGGGAAGCAAATATATAGTGAGATTAATTAATCAGGGTTACATGCCAGTTTAGAGTCATGGTTTCAACCCAGACAGTCTGACTCCAGCACTTGGGCTCCTAGTTTTGCACTTGGCTGTCCTCTATGAAGAGCAAAGAACTCCAAGGAAAGCTGGGGTTCTTCTTAAGATTTCCCTGAGGCACATTTTTCCTTAGCGACCTACTTTATCATCAGTATTATTGAACCACAGCCCCCTCCTTTAGTGAATATAATTAATAATTGCCAGTGTATCTTGTTGGGAGCAGGAAACAAATCCATAAATAGATATTGAGATACATAGATAGATTATATCTGGTCAGCTAGCGAAATAGAATAGATGTAGCAACCAGACCCAGAAATAATCACATTTTTGTTAATTAGGCCCTTAGTGCTTTTTTTCCTTTAAGTGCCATCCTTTCCTCTAAACAAATAAGTACTTGTCTGTTCAAATAAGTAAATTGCGGTCCTGGCCTCATTTAGTATATTAACCACCTTAGGAGAATTGATAAGATCTTGTAAAAATACCCAAATATATTCCCACAGCTTCTTCTTCTTAAGCAACAGCAAACAGATTCCAAACAGTTTCACAAATCTGGGCATTTTTTGCATGTGGTTTCCTAAAATTCTTTGTTCTGCATTGTTTGCACTCTTTGAATTTAAACATATTATTTTTCTTACAATATACCCCTCACCCCCAGGGATAGGAAGCATAATTCCATTTGAATCTCACCAAAAATCCAAAAGGGAGTAGTGTGCATTTAACGACACTTAGTAAACACAGATTGGATGGCTACCAATTCTGTCACATGACTTGTCCACATATACACATATTTGGCTTAAGATCTTAACAAATGTCCCAGAATTTTTTTTAAAAAAGCTGTTTGGTATTTATAAACTTTTTGGAACTTCTCAGTGTTCATTTTCTAAACGTTTTTTATTGTGAAATAAAATGTATACACAAAAACAATAAATTTCAAAGTTCATTATAACAAGTGGTTATAGAACAGATTTCAGAATTTGATACTGGGTATTGGGTTTCAGTTCCACAATTTTAGGTTTTTCCTTCTATCTGCTTTAAGACACTGGAGATTAAAAAGAAAAATCAATATAATGATTCATCAGTCATACTCATTTGTTAAATCCTATCTTCTTTGTTATAACTCCTCTTTCTCCTTTGATCTTTCTCCAAACCTTTAGAGGTATTTGGCCTATGTCCCTTTTAACCTTTTCATGTAGAAAAGGAGTGTCGATAATATGGGACATGGGGATAGAACTAGATGATGTTCTTGGAGAGGCTGGTCCCTCTGGATTTCAGGTCTTATCTAGCCTAGGAATTCATCTGGAGGTTGTAGGTTTCTGGAAAGTAATCATAGCGCATGGAATCTTTGTAGAATTTCAGATAGAGCCATAGGTGTTCTTAGGTTGACAGGAATGGTTTTGGTTGTGGTTTGGCAAATCATGGTAAATAGTGGTATCGAGTTTAAGCTTGCCTAAAAGTAGCCTCTAGAATAGCCTCTAGATTCTACTTGAACTCTCTCAGCCACTGATACCTAATTTTGTTACATTTCTTTTCCCCCTTTTGGTCAGGAAGGCACTGTTGGTACCAGGGCCAGGCTTATCCCTGGGAGTTATGCCCCATGTTGCCAAGGCAACTTTCACCCTAGGATGCCATGTCCCATGTAAGAGGCAGGGTAAAGATCTTACTTATAGAGTTGGGCTTAGAGAGAGAGATAGAGAGTCCATATCTGAGAACAAAAGAGTTTTTCTGGAATTAACCCTTAGGCATAACTATAGGTAGGCTTAGCTTCTCCGCTATGGAAATAAGGTTCACATGAGCAATCCTCAAGATCAAGGGCTTGGCCTATTGACTTGGGAGTCCCTAATGTTTGAGATACTATCAGGGATTTCCCCAGTGGTAAAGCTTAATATTTCCATATCTTTTCTCCCATCCCTTGGGGGACTTTATCAATACTTTTTAATTATCTGTTCAACATACTCTGGAATATATCTGGGTATTAACATTAAGCTATATAGAATTACAAGCCCTCATTTCCATTCTGGACTCCATGTGTTTGGGTTATTTAAATGAGCTATCCAGACAGGTTGAGTTAAGATTATGTGCTACAAGAAAATTTAGGTTTTGGACAAAATAAACCTTTCTGGTCTCTTATAGTAGGTGAAGTTCTAAAACACAGACAATGTCCTCCTTACCCCTATACTCTGATTTGCCTTAGTCCCAACCTGATCGGCCCCATTCTCATCTCTAATTGAAGCCTGATCTCTTTTTCAGTTTCTTTAACAATTGTTGTATGTGGCTCAGAGCTCATTTTTACCAATGCTTCCTATAGCAACTATTAATCTTATATATTTAATATTTTGACAAAGGTAGAGTAGTAACATCAAAAACCTAGCAAATAAGAATAATTTTTAGTAAGTGTGATATTTTCCTCAAAGGAAAGAGAAACTGGATCAAAATAGTTCAATGGTTTATAAGTAGAAATACTAAAAGGGAAATTGTGTTTCATAATAAGATCAACATAACGGTAAGAACTTAAGTACAACTTCCAGCAAGAATGAAACGCCTGAGGAGACATTTAGAATCCCATTGTACTGTGATGGTCTCAGCAAGTAGAAATGTATTTATCCTATAGTTGCCCAAGAAAACAATTCACTTGTATTCACACAAGAATACATACTTTTGAGCTGAATATAATTTCTAGTGCTGTATAGTGTGAGGGATGCGGGGATGGAGAAATTTCTGACATTAAGATTGTGATTTGTTTCTGAATGAATTTCAATGCATTATTTCTACTTTTAATTCTTCAAGTTGTGTTGAATATAACAAGTCTCTTAACATGAAAACATTGCAATGTTTTAATTATTTCCCTCCTGAGGTGTTGAGTGTTAACATAACAATGCTGTCAAAAACTTGCATGTATATACTATCTGTGCATTATAAAGGATAGCTAGGAAAACTCTGAAGAGTTCACTGTTTTTAATATTTTAGTTAATTTCTAAGGCTGGTAGTCAGGTGTTTTAGGACTTTCAGATGGATTATTTTGAGACAAAAGCAGGACATACAGCAGAATGGACTGTAGCAAATTCAACATCTCTTGAACCACTGTGTGCAAAAGCTTATGTATTCTAAGATGAAATATACAGGGCTCTTTGTCCACTTGTCTGAGCTTGTGTAGAAGCATACATGTAAAGGTATTCTACATTTATGTATGTTTGCATTTTCAAATTAAAACGTATGAAAATTAAAATTGAGTCTTTTTCCTTAATTACGACACAATTTTTAAAAAGTCAATTTTTCTTAATATATTACTCTATAGTGTGCTCAATTAAAATGAACTGTTATTGAATTTCTAAATACATGGTTAGAAATACATATATTTTAATTGTAAATGTTTTGACCCTCATCCTTATTTTTTTCCCTCTACTTGACCTGCCTGTCTTTTAGAAATGGGCTCCTCCCCCACCAGTAGTGTATATCTTCCATTGATGACTACTCAGATGTTTCATAATTTTAGAGCATTTCAGAATAGTTTCCTTCCACTGAAAAGATACTACAGGCAGACCTCAGAGATATTGCAGGTTTGGTTCCAGCACACCGCAATGGAGCAAATATCACAATAAAGCTAGTCATAGGATTTTTTTTGTTTTCCAGTACTTGTAAAACTAATGTTTACACTAGATAGTAGTCTATTAAGGGTGCGATAGCATCATGTCTTTAAAAACAATGTATGTACATTAATTAAAATATAACAGGCACAAAGTGAGCACATGCTTTTGGAAAACGGTGCCAATAGGCTTGCTCGATAAAGGGTTGTTACAAACTTCAATTTGTTAAAAAATAAAATTAAAAAAGCAATATCTGCAAAGCAAGGCATAATAAAACAAAGTCTGCCTTAATAATGAGACCTACCTATAGGTTTACATGAGAATTAAATGAATTATTGGTTATAAATGACCTAGATCAATACGTGACACATAGTAAGTGTTCATTAAGTGTTGTTTTTGTTGTTTTGTTGCTGTTATTCTAGTAATCATAGAACTTGTTTCAAACATGAGCCCTGATAAGTATTGGAATTCTCCTTACATTGTATGGTCTGTGTGGTTAAATACCTAGCGAAGTGACAACTGATTTAAAAGGTCAATTAGAAATTGAATACATTATTCTATCATTGACTCACAAAGCTGTTTTGTCTTATTTGCTTTGGTGCTCAAATATAGATAAAGATAAGAGATGGGTTCAGCATTAGGTCACATTTTGAGATAGCTTATGGTTTGAAGAATATATATATATGAAAATATATATATATATATAATCCTAACACCTTTCATGTGTATTTTAGTATCTACCCTGTTCCAATATCTTTCTCTTGTTTTATGCTGTTAACTGAAATTTCCCACCCCAGAATCCTTTTATTTAATCCCTTTATTCTATGACTGTTTGGTGTTTCTTTTCCTATGTCCTATTTCTTTGTGCTATTTGCAGCTTCCTTGTCCTTATGCTCCTCTACTTTACTCTGGGCTTCCTGGAGGATAGAGCACAAGTGAAGTTCGAAACATATACGCATGGCACTTATTTTTAGACAAATCTTTGCCATGATTGCTCTCTTGATTTTACCCCATATTTTGCAAAATGAGTTGGAGAACCTCGATGGGACCTTGAAATTCCCATTTTATTCTTCTCACTTCTAAATTGTGTCTAAAGTAAGTTGTACTAAAATGATCTTTATTTCCTCTACCTTGGGATATTTCAAACTCAACATTCTATGCCCTTTGATCCTTCCACCATCTCTCAGGATGTGGGCTTCACACAGCCCTGAAAGAACTATTTATTATCATTGCCATTTGGGCAGCAACATATGGATATTTACAGAACATCAAACTCATCCTATCTAAAATGGGTAAAATCTATTCTTGCCAGAGTAGGCTTTCTTAGTAGACTGCAAAACCTCTTCCTCAAACCAGAAACCTTGAATTATCCTTGACCTCTCTCCACCTCCTCCATCAGATAAATCACAAGGTACTCTTATTTCTGCCTAATAAATATCGCATGCATTTATACACTTTGTCCTATGCCACATTCACCCTGCCATTTCTAACAGCAGGCTGGCTGAATCTCCCCCAGTGCTGGTTTGAAAGGATGTATGTGCCCTAGAAAAGCCATGTTTTAATCCTAATCCCATTTTGTAAAGGCAGCCGTTTCTTCTAATCCCTATTCAGTACTGTATGTTTGAATTTGTAATTAGATCATCTCTTTGGAGATGTGACTCAATCAAGAATGGTTGTTAAGGTGGATTAGGGGAGATGTGTCTCCACCCATTTGGGTGGGTCTTGACTGGTTTACTGAAGTCCTATAAAAGAGGAATATTTTGGAGAATGAGAGATTCAGAAAGAGCAGAGAAGAACAACATAGCCACAAGAAGCAGAGAGAACCAGCCAGTGACCTTTGGAGATGAAGAAGGAAAATGCCTCCCAGGGAGCTTCATCAAACCGGAAGCCAGGAGAGAAAGCTAGCTGATGACGCCGTGTTTGCCATGTGCCCTTCCAGCCAACAGAGAAGCCCTGACTGTGTTCGCCATGTGCCTTCTCACTTGAGAGAGAAACCATGAACTTCATCAGCCTTCTTGAATCAGGGTATCTTTCCCTCCATGCCTTTGATTGGACATTTCTATAGACTTATTTTAATTGAGACATTTTTTCAGCCTTAGAACTGTAAACTAGCAACATATTAAATTCCCCTTTTAAAAGCCATTCCATTTCTGGTATATTGCATTCCAGCAGCTAGCAAACTAGGACACCCTCCTGCCTGGTCTTCTTGTGTCCACACTTAACCTATAATCATTTTTTCCCCTTTAAACTGCTGCTTCAGTGATCTTTTATAATGCAAAAATATTTTGTCAAGTAAAATTCCAGTGATTTTTAAAATGTATCCCTCAAACTTTATTCCTTAACAGAGTTTACAAATTCATCTGCATGCTCTAATCCCTGAAGATCCTGCCCACCTCCTCTGAAGAGCTCCTTTAAGTTCTGGAAGCCCACCCACTTCTCATTTGCCTCTTAGCCTGAGAGCAGACATTTCCCCTTGTCCTAAATCATCTTCCCTGTCTTTTCTATAATCTCTTTTTTACAAGGCTAATTTCTACTCTCACTTCAATGTCATTTTCTCAGGATGTCCCTTTTGACTACCTCCTACTGGATGCCTTGCTATATACAGATATTCCCCATTTGTTTACCCTCATCATATTTATAGCTATTTATTTTATGTCTCTCTCTTCTGTACTAGATATTTCCTCCTTGAAGTCAAGGATTATGTCTTTGGTGCCCCTTGATATATTCCAGGATATAACAGCACCAAATAATTATATGGGAAATTGAATCTGGAGTCAGAAATATGAGAGTTTAAATCCCCCCACATCATTAGCTGTGTGACTTTGTGTATGCCACTTGTGTTAGTTTGTAAGCTGCCAGAACTAAATGGAATGGCCTTTTAAAAAAAGAAACTCATTAAGTTGCAAGTTTACAGTTCTAACCCTATAGAAATGTCCAGATTAAGACATCCAGGAGACACCTTAATTCAAGGAAGGCTCACGGGTCAGGAACACCTATGTCAGCTGGGAAGTCTACTGCACCCTTGCTCCTGGGCTCCGTTACTTTCAGCTTCTGTACTTGTGGGGATTCCTTGATTTGCTTCTCCAGGGCTGGCTTTCATCTTTTGGCCTCCCTTGGTTCTCTCCAGGTTCTGGTTTGCTTAACATCTATTGGTGACATCTGTCAGGCTCCAAGCATCCCCTAACATCTGTGTCTCTGTTCTCCAAGTGTTGACATCTGTGTAAACTTTACTTTGAAGTTTCTATGGGCTCTATCCTTTCTGAGGTTCCTCCAAAATGTCTCCCCTTTGAAAGACTCTATTAAACTAATAGAAACTCACCCAGAATGGGTGGTGTTACAGCTCCATCTAATCAAAAGGTCACACCCACAGATGGACATGCTGCATCTCTGTGGAGAGAATCTAATAAAAAAGTTTCCATGTATAATGCTGTATAGGATTAAAAGAAACGGCTGCCACCAGAAGATTGCATAAGGATTAAAGCATGACTTCTCTGGGGTACATAATACTTTCAAACCAGCACACAATTTAACTTCTCTGAGTTTATTTTCATATCTATAAAATGTGAATTGTAAGTCTTACATGGCTGCAATAAGCTTTTGATTTTATTTTTTTGTTAGAGAAATTGTAGATTGATTGAACAGTCATGCATAAAATATAGGATTCCCATATACCACACTGTTATTAACACCTTGTATTGGTATGGAACAATTATTACGACTGAAGATAGCACATTTTTATAATGGTACTATTAACACTAGGCCATTGTTTAACTTTGGGTACGCTGTGTAGTGCAATTCCATGGATTTTTTTTTTAATTTTATTTTTATACCATGCTTACAACCTAACATTTCCCCATTTAATCACATTGATATATATTTTAATGTTGTTAATTGCAGTATTCACAATACTCTGCTACCATCACTACTATCCATTACCGAAACATTTCTATTATTCCAAATAGGAACCCTGTATATTTTAAGCATTAACTTTCCATTCCCTATTCCCACCCTCTCCCCTGTAACCTATTTTATGGATTCTGACCTTATGTATTTTCTTATTCTAATTTTTTCAAAGCAGTGAGATCATACAATGTTTGTCCTTTTGTGTCTGACTTATTTCATTTGCCATGATGTCTTCAGGGTTCATCCATATTATCGGATGTATCAGGACTTCATTCTTTGTACAGTCAAATAATATTCCATGTATGTATATACCACATTTTATTTATCCTTTCATCAGTTGATGGATACTTGGTTGCTTCCATCTTTTGGCTGTTGTGAATAATGCCTCTATGAAAATCAGTGTGCAAGTATCTGAGTTTCTGCTTTCAATTCTTTTAGCTATATACCTCATAATGGGGTTGACAGGTCTTATGGTAGTTCTGTACTTAGCTTTCTGAGAAACCACCAGACTTCCACAGTGGTTTCACCATTGTATGTTGCCACCAGCAATGAGAGTGTTCCTTTTTCTCTGCATCCTCTCCAGCACTTGTAATTTACTGTTTGTTTGTTTGTTTCCCCTAATAACAGTCATTCCTAATGAGTATGAAATGGTATCTCCCTGTGGTTTTGATTTACATTTCCCTGATGGCTAATGACATTGAGCATCTTTTCATGTGGTTTCTGACCATTTGTGTATCTTCTTTGGGGAGATGTCTAGGCAGGCATTACTACCAATCCTGCTGAAATAAAAAGGACCATAAGAGGATACTATGAACGATACTACAAGTATGTCAATAAATTAGATAAACTAGATGATATGGACAAATTCTTAGAAATACAAAAACTACTTTCACTGATTCAAGAAGATCTCAACAAACCAATCACAAGTAAAGAGATTGAAGTAGTAATCAAAAACCTCCAAATAAAGAAAAGTACATTAAGTTTTAATACTACATCTAACACAGAGCCTAGAACACTTAAAACACAACATGAATGATAACTGTTATAATCTGAATATTTTTCAATCTAAAAGTTGCTCACTCTCCAATTAGTTTAGTAGTAAAGTATCTTAATCCTACTATCTACCAAAGATGTTGCTTAGTAAATAATATAAGGAGAAAGGGAGGAAAAGTGAAGGCCATATGGCTTCCACCTTCCAAAGTCATAAAAACAAAATGACCAGCTTCCTTTAAGACTTTACTTATTGGCCCTTCTTCACTTTTTGTGGATGGATCCTGTATTGCTTTTATCTTTTTTATTACACGTCAGGCTTTTAAACCTTAATGTAGGAACATCTGATCCTTAATCCATGTTATAAGGTCCCATTTTGTGGGACATCACAGGTAAGAGGAGAGTTAGTAAACCAATGCTAATTTCAACTAGCTTAATGTTTTCTTCCACTTTATTAATTTGTTTCCATTTCGTATGTACTTTGAGGGGAAAAGATAGCTTGGCCCAAAGGCTGTAGCAGTATATATTTTCATTGTCAAGGTCAGTCTGGTGGGTAAATATTTGGAACAGGTTGTACTTAAGGAACCTCAAGATGCTCTCTGTTTCTTCATCTGTGCCCTGAGCAGAGTCTGATTCCTAGTGCGGCTGCGTCTTCATTTGTGGCCATTAATACAATTCAAAAAACAAGTGAAGGAATAAGTTTTCGAATCCCCCAAAGAGCTATAGCTATTGCTTGTTGAGCTTTTAGTTTGTATTTTTTATTACTAACTCTTGACATGTTTGTATATGCTGAAGATTTCAATTAAAATAGACAGCGGGGTGATATTGAATCAATACTGTTGTTTTGTGTCTAGGGAGAAAAGAAGCAATATGAAATATGGAAATCTGAAAGAATATAAATGCTTCAGGATCTGCTGTGAGACAGACTCTCGAGCTTGTCAGGCAGACATGATTTTTAGAGCAGAGAATTTGCTGCCTTAAAGAAGACAACTTGCCAGTTTCATTAGTTTTGTATCCTATGCTAGACAGAGTCACTGTTCCAATCATTAAAGTTCCCATCCTAAGCTTGATAGTTTGAGCCAAATGGCAGCATATTTTATAAGTGCTTTGTACAAGAACAATATGTGGCTGCATACTGCTTATAGATGAGTAAGTTTGTGGTAACTTTACTATAAACCAGTTTCTGTTCTCTTTTTCATTCTTGCTTAGGTTTAGTTTCCGTGAATTTGCCAAGAACATAATTATTAGTGCTTCTTATAAATGCCAGGTGGAAATCACGTTAAAAGAGAGTCATTCTTTTGAGGAGTGGAAAATTTGCAAATATAAAGTAAAAGTACTTCTGTGGTAGAGACCCAGTGGGCAGGACCACGGTTTTTCATTGTGGTAAAGTCTTAGGTTTTTTTTTTTCCCTCTCACCTCAGGGGCATGTGCTGAGTTCAAACAGATTAGATTCCAAAGAGCATTGGATCGCTTAAACACAGTGAAGGAACACTTCAAAATAAATGCTGCCAAAATTAGGATGGGAACTCCACCTGCAAAGAGCAAATCTCATGGAGAAAATCATATGTTTTCATTTGTAAAGCCCAAGCATTTCATCATTTTGTGCCATACTGTGCACCCCACACGGTATCAGCCTGGGATTCAGAAGAACCTGCGGGAAATCTTGTAACAAACATTTAAGGTCAACTAGATAAAGTTTTCATTCTGTATGATTCCCTCTGCATTTGTATTGTTCATTCTGAATTCATTGTTCTCTGAAGGCAAGAAGCAGAACAAACACTAACTGTTGGATATCTTGTCTTCTCGTGTATGACTATCTGCGCAATTTATATTTGGCTGCACACAGTTCTAAAGAATAGGATAGAAAAAATATTTATACATCTTGTGCTTTTTCTGAACATGTTATTTTCCTACAGACTCATGAAATTTCTTAAACTACCAATGTACAAGTGTTTCCCAAATTGGCAGTTAATTCTTAGGCATGGTAAATATCTCCTTTGTTTGCAAAGTTAACCCTGAAGAGAAGATGGGAATGTTTGGCAAGCCATGAGTAAGACCGTGGTGTTCCATGAAAAAGCACACTGCTCCTTTCTAGTCATGTGCAGGCAGAGATTCCTACAAAAGGTGTTAATAAGTTCTTGTTATATGTACATATGCCTCCTGGGCTTTTGTTCTACCAACAGTGAGGAGAGAACTATAATAATCTGTCCCTTGAGAAAACATTGTTCATTGCTGGGAAGGAGAATCTGATTGTTCTCACATAATGCTTGGAGTATGTTTTATTTCTATTGTTATAGATGTCCAAGTGGGAAACATAGTATAGAGATAATTTGTTAATTTTCAGCAATTTACAAATCCCTGTGGCTGGCAACATCCTTTAATGCATCCCTATACACAGTTAATTGGGACTGTGTCAATGATAGGTTCATGATTCTTTTTAATGCAATGCACTGGGCCCAGCGAATAGAGTTCTGTATTGTTCACTTTTCTTTTTTTCTTTTTTAGAGTTATACCCATCTTATACACAGAGTATCGTATTAAGGAAAACTACTTTCTGTTAAAATAGGAAGTACTGATCAGGAAAGACAACCAGTTAAAGAGAACAGATCATTTTGAATTTGAGACCATTACTGGACTCCCATCCAAAAAGTAATTTACCTTTCAAGAGTGACTTAAAGAGTGACTTAGGCATCAGAACATGTCACCACTGCTAACCCGTAGGTATTTGGGATTGTAGTATCTTCCGATGGTTTTGACTTTCATTCAGCTGTAATGGGTCCCCACATTTGCCTGTCAGTATTACAGACCTATCACAGCAGCAGACTCAATTCTATAGCCATGTTATGAGCACTTACTGGGTGAAAAAACTGTTGTGAGCCATTGAGCAGGGAACACCTGTAAGGCAGAGGTGCTGGCGGTACACATCCCACAATCAAGCGTGAGAGGTACAGGCTTTACTGAGCTTTTAATGGAAGTCAAATAGCTTCAGAATTGCAAACCCAAAGAAACTGCACTCAGTATACTACATTTGTTTTACACCAGCCCCCTCGCCCACACCTATTTACTCTCATCTCTCCTTTTCCTATGCAGTCTGACTTCTTTCTTTTGGCCTCCTTCCTCCAAAGCTGAGAATATACATCTGTGTGGGAAGAAATGCACTGAGTCATGGCACAAACCCATGAAAAACAACCAGAAGGGACAAGCAGCATGCTGTGCCTTCAGAAGCAGCCGCAGATTCCTCTTCATTCCTGACAGTGTCACTTGAGGCCCCGAGCACACGAGCAAGGCTTGTCTTCACAGCCACTTGTGACACATATATAAAATCTACTGGACCCATGTAGAAAAATGTGGTGTTTGTGAACTACTTGGGGGTGGGATGGACTTATGGATGGGGGGGAAATACACCCAGTAAAGCTATTAAACACTGGTTTCCATGCCATTTTCAGCTGCTAGGTTATGAATGAGGAGCTCCCACATTGGACTATAAAAAGAGCAAGTGTTGAGATCTTTTTGGAAATGGATGAGTCATCAGGATCTCTTGTAGGGATCAATCCGTTCCATTATCTGTACCTTTTGGGATCGTGGGTTTTTGAAGTCATTGGTCAGGGATAAGGGAGTGAGGAATACGAGTAGTGTAAGAAGTAGCCTTACACTAATTTTCTGTTACTGCAAAGAAGCGCAGTATAGGAGATAACTGTTTCTCAAGTAATTAGTCCTTCTGGATTGGTTTCTCAGAGAATCTGGTTCCTTTCTTAACACTGTGCTTTTGTTGATAGAGAAGCTGGTAATGTGTTCTACAGTGCTTTGGGATGAAAAAACTTAAGTCACCTAGGTCTTAAAATCAACCTCCCAAGTTGGCACTAGCATACCTATCTCACTATGCATGAATACATGATCATTTTAAAGTCAAGAGAGTTGACTTTAGGCGTACGTAGGCAGACATTACAACACAAGAGCTTGGCAGCATGCGATGAAACCCTGTTTTACTTGAAATGGTACTGTATATTTTCCCTGATATGTTTAATTTTACTAAAAAGCATTGTACTCGTTCCTGTTTCATAGCTCTATCAAGAATGTCTCATGGTGAGACTGTGTACCCAAATTGATAGGACACAGGCTTGAGAAAGACATAGAGCACTCATAGAGATCTTCCATTTATGTCAATTTCCAATGAACAGAAGGAGGGAGAGTCCTTTATATGTAACTGGATATTTTGCATAACTTAACCTTTAAAGTGTTGTGTGATTTATTTATATGTATGAAATCAAAAAGAAAATGCCACTCTTTTCTGCTCCAGATACCATTTGGGGTAGAGCTATAACTGGAAATAAATAGCTTGAGTACTTAGAACATATTTTCTTTTTACTTGGGTAGAGTTGGGGGAAGGATGAGAATGGCAAATGTGCTTCAACAGGTGCTGTTTACTATGCAAAGTGAAAATTTCATCCCAGTGGAGCCTGTGAGCACCATGGCCTTTTGGAAAAGGCATTAGTGTAGGAGTTGCGAAACCTGGAGTTGAACTGTCTTTACCACTAGTTGTGTAACAAGGACACCACCACCCCACTACGTGGCTTTCCTCTCTTCCTACTAGCTCTTTGTATGTTGCACACATATTAAGAGTCTACACTCATTGAGTGCTCATTATGCAGGCAGGTGACAGATCTTTTACTTGCATTATGCTATTTGAAGTGTCCTTAGAACATTTACTAGATTATATTGAAGTAACCTTCTTGAGTCTCACTCTCCTGTGTGAAAAAACTATGTCCTATTTGACCTTTTAGATGCTTATCAGTAACGTTTGTTAAACAAAATTGAGCCTCTGTTTCTCTCCTTTCTCAGTTGTTTGAATTTATGTTCTGTCAAAAGAAAGTGAGAAAATTTTTCTCCTCTTGAGGATAATGGGGATTGCTTCAGTGTTTTCTCTATTGTTGTTATAATATGTTATGGTATAGCATTGTTTTGGTATACATTTCCTCTGTTTTCATAGATCATTGTTATTTTAATTTTATGTTTATACTGCAAATGATTCATCAAACACAGCGAACCAAGTACTTTCCCTCAATACGTTGTTCTTAGTGATGAAAGAAGTGAAAACATCATCTATTCTGTTTCATAAAACCCTGAAAATGTATGCTGAAGCCATAGTGTTTGCCAACATAATCTTTACTTTGATCTGTGTGTATGTCTAAATTGACCTTTGTTCTTTTTTAAAAGTTATGCCTTTGTTTCTTCATTTTTTTTTATAAAACTATAAGTTACTAGCTTTATCACTTTTGTCAAATAGAAAAAGTTGATTGATTAACCAGGATTTGTGAGTCTGTCCTATCTTTTCATCAAAAAACATCTTTTAAGAGTTATTTTTTAATAGGGTCTATCTCTTAAAACTGAGTGAAAATCCATTAGCAGCCCACACTGAGGGCTAATTGCCAGTTGTAATCCTGGCAACATTTTTTTATAACTGCTAGTGAAGCCTACAGAGTTAAGGGATTACGTTATTTCATAATAATTATATTCTCAGGGGATTTTATTCTTAACATATTATAATAGCATGAATAAAACTATAGGCCACTTGCCTAAAATGAAATTATAATCTATTGGGATGAAAATGTTCTATTAGTATAAACTATGCCTGAAGTGTGTTGCGTTTATATTTGGGAAGGTTGTGATGAAATATCTTTAGTTTAAAATTCTTTAATTTTCTCTAATAAATCAGTTCAGTGCCATTCAGGGGGAGAAGGGAATATAGAACAGAGAAAAGAAAAACAACCTCAAAAACAAAATAAACAGCAAAAATAGCCAACAGACAAAATAATAATCAAGGGACAAAAGTACTAAAATTTGATGCAGCTTCCTTCTAGGATGTCCTGGACCACCAAAACAAACTAAGAATTTATTCCTGTTTAAAAAGTAACACCAAAGCATTTGATCATTATCAATTCAACTTTGGTAGTAGGTTTTTTTTTTTTGGAGGTACATAGTCCAGGAATCGAACCCAGGTCTCCCACATGAAAGGTGGACATTCTAACCACTGAACTACCCGTGCACCCTGGTAGTAGGTTTTTAATGCAAACATTAAAAAAAATTAATCATTGATACCAAACTGTGATGGGTTATCAGGGTCATGGCTAAAGAGCATAATGATGAAATCCAGATTTCAGTGGCCTTTATGACCATTTGAAATGTTTTTATTTTTGTTCACAGCATGGCCTTTTCTGTTCATTTTCTTGCTGGTCAATTCCACTGCATTATCAAACAAGAAAGGAAGTGATGTAAGGCAGAGATGTGGAGGTGGAGAGAGAAACAAAATTGTTGAATGCCACCAAGGGACCAGTTATAGTCAGCCAAACACATTAAGACGGGAAGAGTTAGGTAATACAAGTATCATAGACTATGGGGAGAAAAGAACAAGCTTGGAAGGAAATCACACGATGCGCTCTCTACCTTGGCCTGAACATAGCATTTATGTAAGGAGTGCTGGGGAATAAAATAGGAAAGGAAAGTATGAGTCATGCTGTAGGACACCTCAAATACTCAGCAAGAACATTTAGCAGCTCAGTCAGGCTGCTTCTCCCACAATGAAATGATAGGATGCTGGGGAATGGACTGTTTTTTCTAAATGTCATTTTGTCCAGAGCTCCACTGAGGCCTCTAAACTCCTTGAAAATCTGAATAAACTTGCCCTGACTCCCTCTAATTCTCTATATGCTGTGAATGCCTCAGTCTCTCCCCAGAGTGTCATCTCCATTTCTGCCATCTATGTGTATACAATCTTTATTTCACCCTCTATCTGGCAGGCCATCAGATTCAGCTTCTTTGTTTTTCTGTAATATCATCTATCCACAACAAGCATTTCATTTCTTAAGTAATTTTGCTAAAGATTTGAGAGGCTATGCTCCAGTGTTTCTTCTTCTCCACTCCCTTCTTCCCTACCTCAATTTCATTCAGAGTGATATCTCCCCTTTCTCTGAAGCCCTGATACAAAATGACATCCATGCCCTTAAGGGACTTTCCCACCACCTTCAAGAATTTGCTCATTTTCTTGAATTATTAATGTTCTGTAAGACTCGGTCACAGCATTTTCCTATCTCTGAAACTGTAGTATAAAGACAGCTAAAGTCAGCAGCCTTTGGAAGATCCGAGGATAGACTTTAACATCTGCCATTCCATTTATGATACTCCATTGAGAGAATTAGAATTGGTTTTAAAAGGATGGCCTGGAGCAAGCTTAGGGCATAATTCTCTTGGGGCTAAAGGAAGGAGTGAATTATTGTGCTCTGTACGTGTGTGTGCATATATTGTGCACCAACACGCTTCTTCATATGTGTAGGTAACGCAATGGGTACTTTTGAGAAGCACTGAGAATTCCATGTGGAGCCTTTTCCATAGTGTTTTGATAATCATATGAAATGTGATGTGACTTTTGATCTCTTATTTCTAGACACTCTAGTAATAAAAGGCTGTTAGGATTCTTTTTCGTACTGTTTTCTGAAACAAAGAATATTTTAAACCTTTCTTTTTGAAATGTTCTTACTGTCTTCCATTTCTTATTTCCCACTGAGCACAGTAGGGCAGAGGAGTTTCAGAAATCTGCCCCGTTTCTCTCCTTAGCTATGTCAACATTTTTGGTTGGCTGCCTAGTGTTTGTGGTCCCCCTGCATATTGCCTAAAACATCCTGATTATGTCTGTGTATCTCCCTTGGTTCCAACCCCTGCTCCAGGCTGGAACTTTCTAAAATAAACCAACCTTGCTAATTTAATTCCTCTTGCTCTGGATTAGATTTGGTTTGAACTAAGGAGGTTTGCGCTAATGGATGAGAGGTTTGGAGTGGTCTACTTGAGGTTTCCATGCATTTAAAGCAGATTACAGAAAGTCAGCAGCACTCTTCTACAGAACATGAACACGATTCCATAGAATAACTGTGACTTGTTATAATGGGAGCTGTCCTCTCACTGTAGGGGGGACCAAAATTAATGATGGAGGAATAAGAGAGCACAGAAGTATAAAGAAACTGGTCATTGAAGGTCATTTTAAACCAACCAACCCTGGCACCTATCCTAATTTTGGATTCCTGTCAAGTGAACCAATATTTTTCCATACATGTTAAACTATCTCTTCCTTCTTATTAAACTAGCCTAGTGCTTTCTTAATACTTGAACCTATAATTCCAGCTACTGTACACTTTCACATCAATGCCCCTTTGCTCCTATGATTTTATCATCCAGCTTCCAGTGCTCTATTTCTCATGTAGTCCTGTGTTTAGCATCACAGTCCACTTCATCACAGAATCAGAAACCTTAGATTTTTCCTTTCTCTTCCCCTTTACTTCCCTCATTGAACCAGAAGCTAGGTCTTATTGATTCTAACTTCCGTACAACTTTTAAATTCATACTGTCCTTCTGTATGTACTCCAACTGTCTTGCTTCGAGCTTCCATCATCCTTTACATAGATTGTTGTAGATGTTGCCAACCAATCTCTCAGACTTCTGACTCTTCCCCCAATAATCCGATCTATGAATTGCTTCCAGGGATAGCTTTCTGAAATAAAATTTGTAATCAATTTCCTATCTCCTTAGGCTAAAGTCCCAAGATTTTTTTTTTTTTGCATGACATTTAAGGCATTTTTTTCCTTTTCTATTTTGTACATTCCCTGGTTTATTGCTCTATGAATCCCATGTTTCAATTATACAGAATTATTTTGAATTCCCTAAATATGACTTAGTTTCTCATACCTTGATGACTTTTCAAATTCACCTCCATCCTTGTTCCTCCTCTAATTTATACTAATTTAATATGGCAAACTCTTTTTAAATCCCCCCCAAACTGTTAGGGATTACCTTTTCTGTACTTTAACACTTCCTACCAAGTATTAGGTCTTTCTTCTCAGGGTTTGCACACAGTGCTCCTACACCTATATAAGAGCGCTTACCATGGCAAATTCTAATGTTTACTTTCCTGTCTGCTTTCCAACTAGATCCTGAACTCTTGGAGCTAAGCACCATTTGTCATTGTATTACTGGTATTCTCTTTGTGCCTGGTACACAGTAGACAAGAATTGTTTGTTTTCGAATGAATGCTAAGTGAGAAAGAGAATTGCTAATGTGAAGTCTACAGGCTATCTGTTTATGACGTCAACCGAACTTATTAAAAAGAAGAATTTCAGTGAGTTAATTGTTTTTGTTTGCAATTATCCTTGTGATAACACATGACCAGTTTTATGCTTCTTCTGGTGTTTTATGTTGTTTTCCACTTAGATACTTGAGAATGCTTTGCAGTTTTGTCTTGTTTTTCTGTTCTGGAATGTATTCAATAACAAGAGATAAGGTGGATTTGTCTTAAATAAGAATTGAATCAGTAATCAGGCAAACAGTTTAAATCACAATATAAACCAAAATTATGTAATAATTATTTCATATTGAATGACTGCATATTCTGTTTGAATTAAGGGAAGATGGTATAGATGGGTGTAGCTCTTCAGAAGGCAAAACAAAAGACAAAAGAAAATATGCCAATAGATGTGTCTACATGTTCCTTTGGAGCCACCCATAGGCATACATCAGGTGAAGTGATGAATTCTCATTTTCCCTTAGCACATGATAAGCCTCAATGTTTTTATACATTTTTCAGAAGTATCAGCTATAAGGAAAAGAACTACTCCATAATGAATATAGAGTATTTAAATTTTAAAATTTGATGGGAATATAAGTTTTCCTCTGAAATAAAAATAAACCAATACTAAAGTTATACAAATATTTTATTTCATCAATCTTTTTTTCATTTGTATAGATAAATTGTTGTTGTTTCCCTGAAATTTCTAAACATTTTACCTGCAAAATTGAATATTTCTTGCCTCCAACTGCCACCCCCCCATGTATTATATTGTAATTTGCCACCTGAGAAAAGCAATTTTTTATAGAAAAGTGCATTTCTGAGTTTTTAATATGATCTTTATATTTGTTTTTTAAGTATGTCATATATTTGTGAATACTGTTGCTTAAAATGCTTTAATATTATAAAGAATTTTGGATTATTTACTCGCTTTTTAAAAATATTAGATCTAGGGCCAGCAGTGGTGACTCAGTGGCAGAGTTCTTGCCTGCCATGCTGGAGACTCGGGTTC
>PVIY010029833.1:0-31615 GCA_004026745.1 Myrmecophaga tridactyla | reverse complement strand
CTGTTTGAAATAGAATCAGGATTTTGATCCTGTGATGCATATTAAACATAAGAATGAATTTTTAGAAAAGTTATCTAAATAAATGAATGGCAAGTGTATATTTGTCTTATTTATCACTTCAAGTGATATTTCACCACTTAATTAGTCTCTTTTCTTTCCAGCTCATGGTAAGCAGTTACATTCAAATACACTTCAGAAAATTGTTTCTTTAGTAGCTCTACATATGGGGCATATGACACCATAGAGTGGTACTGTATTCAGTAGACTGACATGGCTCAGAGAGAGCATGTTTCAAGGAATGCATTCTGGGATGACATAGGGGGTATTGCCCAGGAACAATGCATTCCAAATAGAAGTCTACTCCCACTGAGGACAAACTGTTTCTAAGTCTTTACAAATTTTTATGTAGTAATCTAAAAAGTAGTCCAGTTTTTTCCATTGAATGTGAGAAGCAACCATGGTCACTTTGCTCTACTCTACTACCAATATGCCACTTCTCATCAGTCTCCCATTCTACTACAATGAAATTATTCTGTTAATGAGGGTTCCCTTCACTCAGATTATTTCAGAATATATTTTGCTTTAACTTACTCTGTTTAGTAATATGAATTTTGGGGTCTTAAAATGCATCAGCATGGATTATTAGCACTTTTTATTCTCAGGTATCTGAGGAGCATAATGATAATACTTCCTAAGAGATTGAGTCAAAGTACATTTTCTTAAACTAAAAATAATACTGCTAATAGTGTTATACCAAATGTTATTCTCATTTTTAAAAGTTTTATAGATTTCTTATGAACTGTCTCTTCAGAAAAATGCACAGGCAAACACATACAAATGCAACATTTTGAAAACAATTGTAGGGAGTTTCTGGATCTCTTAAATTCTGGTCATAAACCTGAGACTCCATACCCTAGCAAATTGAGATGATATTCATTACTATTTTCATAAAATCATGAGTTTTAAATAAAATGTGCACTTATATAAAAATTTCTCAAAACATCCCAAATGTAGCAATAAAATAAACTTGTAAATAAACTGTATTTCTGTACATTCTGTGAATATTTAATATTACTTAAAGAAAATCATCCTTTAGAATACATATGCTCCCCAAGTGTATATTAGCAGTTTTGTATTTGCTACTCTCATGAAAGAAAAGATTGCATGATTATTTTTTACAGTCTTCTTAGATTTCCAATACAGGACAGGATATTTATATTTCTAAGGTATAATTGTTTAGAGCAGTATTTCTCTTCCATATTAAACTCTTGAACCATGAACTAGCTTTCCTCCTACCAACTCTAAGAGATGAAGAGGAGAAAGACAGAAGTGAAGGGGAAGGCAAAAACTTGCATTTCAGAAGAGAGAAAGGCATGAAAGAAAAAACAGGTGACAGGAAAGAGTGGGTATAAAAAATTCCTTTTTAGAATTCAGTTTAATGCAGATCCACGTACACACAATTGTTGGAGAGGTATCTTAAAATCAGATAAGACAAGTTTGGATGTATCAAATCTCCAAACTGAGGATCAGTACTCTAAACCAAAGCCTTGTATTTCTTTTTTTATACAGCATCAAACTCATTGTAGAATATCCTTTCCTTTTAGTTTTACTTTGTTTTTTGAAGAATCTTGCACTATATTGTTTTTAAATATTTTTCTTGTACACAACAAAAAAACATGCAAACATTCTTGACTTACAAACATTCTTGACATGATGTACAATAAATGGCTCACAATATCATCATATAGTTGTGTATTCATCACCATGATCATTTTTTTAACATTTGCATCTCTCTGGCAAAAGAAATAAAAAAGTAACAAGAAAAAACTCACACTTGCTATATCTCTTACTCCTCCCTCTCATTGACCACTAGTATTTCAATCTATTCAATTTATTTCAACCTGTGTTTCTACCATTATTTGTTTATTTTTATCCATGTTTTTTACTCATCTGTCCATACTGTAGATAAAAGAAGTATCAGACACAAGGTTTTCACAATCACACAGTCACATTGCAAAAGCTATATCATTAGCCAATCATCTTCAAGAAACATGGCTACTGGAACACAGCCTGACAGTTTCAGGTACTTCCCTCCAGCCACTACAATACAGCATAAACTGAAAAGGATATCTATATAGTGAATAAGAATAACCTCCAGGGTAACCTCTCAAATCTGTTGAAATCTCTCAGCCACTGACACTTATTTTGTCTCTTTCTGCCTTCTACCTTTTGCTAGAGAAGGTTTTCTCAATCCCTCAATGCCAAGACCCCATCTGAGGATCTTTTAGTTTATATATATATTTTTTATTTTTTATTGTATAACATATATACAAAGCAAAGAAAGAAAAAAGCAATACTTTTCAAACCAGCCTTCAAGGAGCAATTACAGGACAGATCCCAGAGTTTGTCATGGGCTACCATACCATCATCTCAGGTATTTCCTTCTACCTGCTCCAGAATATAGTAGGCTAGATGGCTTAAATACTTTTTATCATCACAATCAGCTTTTTTACCATCTTTTTTTTGTGTGTGAAAAACAAAACAAAACATACGTACAAAAAAGCAATAAATTTCAAAGCACAGCACCAACACCACAATTAGTTGTAGAACATATTTCAGAGTTTGACATGGGTTATAATTCCAGAATTTTAGGTTTTTTACTTCTAGCTGCTCTGAGGTACTGGAGACTAAAAGAGATATCAATTTAATCATTCAGTAACCATATTCATTTGTTAAATCCTATCTTCTCTATATAACTCTACTATCACCTTTGATCTTTCCATCCCTCTCTTTAGGAGTGTTTAGGCTATGGCCATTCTAAATTTTTTTCATTAAAAGGGTCTGTCACTGACATGGGGCAAGGAGATGGAACTATGTGATGTTCCATGCCCTCTAGGTTTCAAGAATTATCTGGACCAGGGACCCATCTGGAGGTTGTTAGTTTCTGGAAAGTTGCTTTAGCTTGTACAATATTTTTTTAATTATTGTTTTTTTGTGTGAGACCTAGAAAATGCAAAAACCAAATATTATGAGTGATATTCATGTTTCTTCTAATGTAGATGAAATAGAACAGCATAGATATTTTTAAAAGACTGTTAATGAATGCAAAAGACATTAAAAATGAAAGTAAAGACAAACAATTTAGTTCTCAAAACTGGAAACTACTAAGATATCATTACTGAAGCAAAAGAAAATTGGTTATCCTCATAAATAAAATGTCCTGGATTTCAGATAGATAAATTAACAAATTATATCTGAAATAGTGTTTAAAGTCAGAATCAGCTGTTTTTTTTAACTTTTACTTTTTCTTCTAATCACAAACTATGTTTAAATGATACATTTTACTTCCTAATATTTCCTGTGAACTAACATATAACAATATGTATTTTAGCTTATAATTGCACCAGGAGTAGAAGAGACTACACTGATAATTCAACAAATTGCTGACCACATTTTAATGACCTCAAAGAGAGATCATCATGAATGGTTGGATAAAGACTGGCTGGAAGTTTCACCATCTAAAGTTTATTTCCTAAATATATGTATCACATCTTACAAAACAAATATAAATACATGTGCTTTAAATGTTCTTTCTATTAGCATATGTTGGCTCCAATAATGTTTGCACACAAGATTATGCACAAAAACATTTTATCAAACCTTGAGTATTTTTCAATTTCATGGAACAATTTTAATGAGAACTTTTGTAATGGACATTCAAATTCAGATTAGTATAGGATCACCTACTGATGTCAGTACCTAACATTTTTAAAACAACTTTTTTTCTAATCCCTGAATTTCAAAATAGAAAATCTATTATGAGAATAGCAAAATCCTATCATTCAATGATATCTCAGTAGTTTAATTACATAATTGAAATTGAAAGTAGGGTTTTGCATTTTTTAATAAAGTTGTTAATTTTAGAAAATTTTTCGTATAAGAATAAACATTTCCAATTTCTTATACTAACCCAGTGTTTATGTTTCTGTTACTTTAAAATATATTCCTATCCTGAAATCATAAAAAAAGATGAAGCTCTTTTTGTACTAATATTGAATGATCTTTAAGATATATTGCTAAATGGAAAATGAAGGTTGTCAAACATTCAATCTGCTACTATTTGTGGAAAATACTATTTATATGTATTTGCTTGTAAATAAATAAAATATTTCTGGAAGAATATATAAGAAACCATAGTATTGGTTATTTCCAGAAAGAACTATAAGAATGGGGTGGGAATGGGACTTACTGTATACCCTTCAGTACATTTTGAGTTTTGAGCCTTGTGACTATTTATCTATTCAAAATAAATAAATAAAAATATAAAATAAAGTACAGACATTAAACCACAGAACTTTTATCTGCTTAAACAGAACTTAGTACTGTCAGCAAGTATAGATATAATTAACTATGACAGGTGTGCATGTGTGTACAGTTTCCTTACTACCAAAGCATGTCTAATCTACTCTACATTTCTTCATTTGGTAAAGTCAAAGAGGGTTTAAAATGTCTATGTAACACAGAAAAAAGGGGAAATGTGGTGTGTAATGACTACTGTATTTCCAGATTTTTATGAGACTTCTTTGAAAACATCCATTTTTAGACTATCAGAGTCAGTTCTGATTGATAAGAGTTCTTCAGAACTAAGCTCTTTCATAAAAGCTTTCCTGGCCTTATAACATTGCTTAGGTATGAACATGGTTCATCTTAGTCAAACAGTAATAGCTCATTGGTCTACAAAGGGAAGAAAGTGAAAACAAAAGAAACCTTGACATGTGTGACTAAGTCCCCACAATGTTTCCTCATTCAAAAATCTACCTTTACATAAAATAACTCTGTCATTTGAAGGAAGTGAATCATAATGAATACTTTTGGATGTGTGGTTAGACTTAATGAATCTTAGGGTCTTTCCAATTCTGTGAGTGTATGAATCTCTACTATCTAAAAAAGTTTCTTTCCCTTCTGGCCATATTTTCCTTCCAGGTGTAGGTGCAATAATACAAAACTTAACCTGCTAGAGTGAGTAAAATAAAATGGATCACTTTCAAAAGACTACTGACTGAATTCCTTAAACTCTTTTCTAGGAAGAAATGTACTAACTTGATTTTCCATGTGTTAATTCATTGGTGGCTCAGCTTACGTTAAATAAGGGACCTTCACTGCACTGGCTTTTTTTAGTGACTCTTTGTCAACTTCAGGAACTCCTACATGCTGTTCCAGAAAAAGTGCTAAGGTTAGTTCAGCTTTATATTCTTATATGTATTTATTTCCTTTCCATTTGCATATCTCTTTTCACCATAAAGTATTCAAAATAAAGGTGTCCAAGTTTAATTGTTTCTCATGTGGCAAAAAATTAATTTACTTGGATTAAATTTCTTATAGCATTCTTATCAGCCATCAGTCACATTGTACAATTTAAAGCTATTGATAATATTGTATTGATATTGATATTATATTGATAAGTCAGTAGTCATTTTACACACTTTTTGAAATGTTATTGTGCCCATAAATATTCAGTTATGTGCCCTAGTCACATGCAATTTACATTATATCTTCCAAACAACCCTGACAGCCTTCTATTATACAATAGAAGTTAAAGGGCCCTTTACGTAATATATATCTTATGGAAAATTTATTCACATGCAACTTGTAGATAATTAGAAAATAGATGTACAGATTATAATGTTTTATTCTAATTGAGTCTTATATTTTATGTTCTTACTACAGGAATCATTGTAAAACTGTGAATGAACTACTTATTTATATTTTACCTTATTTCTAATAACCGTCATTATTTATTTAGATTTACTTGATTGATGTTTATACTGCATTAAATTTTATTAATTATTTTAATTTTTTAACATTTTTGTAGCATTACTTCCTTATTCAAGATCTGTTCTACTTCCTTACCAAAATCACCACAAATGTCATCACCTCAGGTAAACAGGAATCAAACCAGTACCTTTGTTACTCAGAGTTCAGCCTCTGGTTCTTCAGACTCTGTCACTCGAGAAAATAATGAATGTTGCCAATATTCAAGCTTAGGAGAGACAGTGCAAGAAGAAACAAACACCACTTCAGATTATAAATCTTCCTTGATAGAGCTAGGGGGAATGCCATGCATTTTACCATCTGTGATTTTTTACAGTCTGACCAACTACTGGAAAGACTCCAGTTGTAACCCAAACATTGTGCAGAATAATCATTTTCTAGTCAGAATAGACTCAAGGAAAGCAGCTTGTAATTCCTTCCTAAACCAGGATGATTCAGAGTCTGATATATTTTGTTTGAGTCTAACCCCACATATGGATTTTGAAACCAAAATATCACCAACTTATACTCAAAAGAGAGTTACCCCTAATTTTATAAATTATCAGAAAAAAGGGAACACACAAAGCAAAAGCATTCATAAATAAAAAAGTATATTTTTTATTTATGCCCTGACTTTTTCAATAGAGGGCTTTCAATCTTCTCTCCATTGGAACTTTAAGAAAAAATAACTGAATCACCCATTCAATTGACAATATGGTACAGAGCAGAATACATGTGACAAATGGTACTTTCAGGAAGATAATTTATTCACTAATCAGGAACAATGCTCCCCAGATGAGTTAGAAAGCTTCATATGTGAAAGTTCAAATGTTAGGACTAAGAAGACATTCAGGAAAGATTTTTCAAGTTTAGATTTATTTTGTGCTTCTGATTCCAGTGTAAACCAAAAAGAATTCAACAGGCTTTATTTCTGCCAAAGACCTGGAAAATGTTTTAGATGGAAAAGCCAGCTTGAATCATCAGCTAATTCAGGAGACAGGGAATCATTTTCAGGTAACACTACCCAATACTTGCTGAAACTATTTAACTATTGTACCTAAAAAACTATCCTAAATAATTTTTGGAGCAAAAATTTTAATTACAGACTATGAAGAAAAGAAGTACAAAGAAAATAGAATATGACAAATCCTTGCAGCTTTAAATGAACTAAACATTCAGCTTAAAAAAAAATAAAAATGAAAACACGGAACAAATACAAAGATTAAACAGAGAAACTCATGAATTAGAAAAGTAATATTTGGTAAGGCAGGGATATTGAATTCACTGTCATTTACTGAGAGTTTTATGTGTCAAGCACCATTCTAAGCCCTTTGTATGAATTGTTTATTTTAATTCTAACAGACTTATTAGGTAGGCACTATTAGCTCCATTTTCCAGTGGCTATTTTTGAGGTTTCTGATCTGTAAATGGGGACAATTTTATTTTTTTCCTTCTGTCTAATAGTTGTACCTTTTCATTCCATCATTTCTTATTGCATTTGCCAGAGCATCCAAAACAAAATATTTAATTGTTTATGGACCCTTAAATAGCATATCTATTTCATAGGGTTAGTTTGTCTAAAATTTTTATACCAAAACTTTATGTGGGTGACTTGTCACCCAGACACACTGAGACAGGATGATTTCTTTGGGGAGCATATGACACAAGGGACAGAGAGCCATTGGCTGAGGGGTCAGTGCTGCCTGGACTCTGGAAAGCTGTCAGAACTTGTGTACTTCTCATTTACAAGTAAGAACTACCTTATACAAAGTTTATACACTACCTTATCAGCTTTATGTTGGAATTTAGGGCAATGCCCAAAGTTTCTTTTCATAACTGGGCTCAGAGGAGAGAAGATGTCTTACAACATTCAGTAATAATCTGAAAATATCAAATCTGACTTGTCTTTGGTGACACTGTCCTCCCTAGTAGGAAATACCATCTTTATGGAAGCAACCTGAAGAATTGGTCAAGAAAATTAGGGTTGTAGGGGGGTCACTGGTTGCCTACCCCAGGCAGGGCAAAGCATGACTAATGGGTGGCTTCTGTCTGAGGCCCCTGTTTTCCCTTCCTGCCATTTCAGAATTGATTTTGCAAGTTTCTATTCTCTACTCTTCTCTGTGCAGAAGTGAGGAAGGCAAGCTTTCAGGGTTTGACAGGAGGCCTGGCTTTTCCCAGGGCTGGAATTCAGCAGGCTCCTGGAGGAGTGGGAGGGCAGGGCAGCACCATGTTGGCTCAGGCCCACAGTGGAGGCCACCTGCTTCCAACCCTTCCATGCCACAAACCATTTAAAATGAGATTTCAAATCCTGCCCCACAGTATAAATTATCTATTTGGATGAAATCAGTTTTTCTCATGACTTGATTTTGTTTAATGTGGTTCTTTTTAAGAGCATGCAAAGGATTGAAACTCTTTATATGTGTTGAAGTTTGTAGTTGCTCAGGACCCTATGGCAAAACAGCAAACTATTTATTATAGCTCTGACTATATTTTTTTCTTCCAAAGTGCATAAGTCTATCTGTATATTTTAAGACACATTGTAATCACTTCACCTTTGGTGCCTCACGTGTGTCACAGAAACACTCTTGTCAGTCACAGAGTTGAAAAAAAGATGTACATTTAGTTAAACCAGATAACACTTTTTTTGTAGCATGATTTTAGACTGTATCCTCTTGATATTGCTTTAGCAATGTTGTTTTTGAGGTTTGGCCATTTCCCCTTTAACTTCGTATGTAATAAAAGTAGCTGACTTTCCTCATGTCTTCTATGCTGCTTTCTGCCTCACATCACTTTCTGCTTAATTGAATAGTCTGAGAGTGAGTGTATATTTCTGTGAAATAACGATTAATCAATATAATTGCATTTGGCATTTTGAACCCGTTACTCCATTTGAGAGGCATGGCACACCTCAAACAGCAAGAGGAAAGTTGCTCCATTTTAAAAAAGAAAAGAATACCATCAATGCTGTCTTCCCCTTCTTTGGTTTAAAATGGTGACAGGCCCACTCCTGGCTCACTCCCCACTGTT
Source organism: Myrmecophaga tridactyla (assembly GCA_004026745.1). NCBI lineage: Eukaryota > Metazoa > Chordata > Mammalia > Pilosa > Myrmecophagidae > Myrmecophaga > Myrmecophaga tridactyla. The sequence continues at coordinate 22,777 of PVIY010029833.1, read as the reverse complement.
GTGGGCTGCAAGAAGGAGGGTCTCCTCCAGCTTGGTGTTGTCCAGGTTGAGCTCAGGCCTGTCCAGTAACCTCACTGCCTGCCTCCCTCTGCCAAGACAGCCAGTCTGCCAGGCAATCCTTCCACTCAGATTGCAGATGGATTGTGGGTGCTCTGGGTCAGCTCAGTAGCCCTTTCTAGCTTTTTGACTGAAACAAAAAAATTCTTTGCCCTAAGATGCATGATGGTATCAAGAAAAGAAAACACTCTCGAGCTGCTCTTCCTGCCTACCATCCACAGGACAAATAGATGTGTCTGGCCAAGAAAAAAAGTCTTGAGTGAACCAGCTAAACCATTGTAAAATGAAGGTATTGAGTTATTGAAACAAAATGGTAGCATTTTTTTTTCCTATGGAGTGTCAGAATATGTAGTTATTTTATAATGAAGGAAGTCAAGTCAGATGGCCTACTTATAAATCTTTCCAATGTGATTGCTCATGGATACTTCCCTGAGTGGCACATTGGGAGCATGCTAAGTCAGTTTCTTTTTATCAGTTTAAAGACACAGCTGTGGAGGATGGGCCATGGTGGTTCAGCAGATGAAGTTCTCACCTGCCATGCCAGAGACCTGGGTTCAGTTCCTGATGCCTACCTCTGGGGAAAAAAAAATTCATAGTTCTTTTTATTTGTCCCTGACTTTTAAATAGACAGAGCCTCACACTGACCTTTACTTTCTTTAGAAGGACCAGTTTTTTCACGGAAATTGTTTTGTTTGCTTGCATAGTGTTCAAATCTGTATTGTTTTATATAGAGGGAAATAATTTTCTTAACACTAATCATTAATAAATACTGAATTAAATTGTCATGAAAGAGTTCTTGCTTAATAAATGGACATGCAAAGATAAAAACATAAATAAATTCTAATGTCCATACAAAGGTGGCTTAAACATGATTGGAAAAAACAAAAACAAACAAACACAAAAGCAAAGCTTAAGCTTCATGGCTCTTCTTTGGCCTACACTCTCCCAAATCGTAGAAGCTCTAGGCCTCACAAAGCCTGGATTTGTTCCATTTAGTAGTTATAACTTGTTTTGTTTCTGATTTTAATAGGAAGTATTGCATCATTAATTTTGTTAAGAATTTTGGTGAGGAATAGATGCTGAATTTTATCCAAACTCTTTTTAGCATCTACTCGGGAAAATCAAACATGTTTTCTCCATTCTCCTGCTGATATCAAGTATTATATTTAATGGTTTACTAATATTAAATGATCTTTGCATTTCTATAATAAATCTCATAGAGCTTGAAGGGATGATTCTTTTAACATGATGTTGAATATAATTTGCTAATCTTTATTTATGATTTTCAAACATACCTTCATAATGAAATAGGTCTGTTGTATTCTTTATTTGTGTCAAATTTTGGCATACAGGTTATAGCAGCTTTATAAAATGAAATGGATGAAAATTCCATTTCTTTTACACTCTGAAGCAAATTGAGAATGTTTACTACTGTGTATTCTTAAACATAGGGCCCTTCAAAATATAAGATAATCTCCCCATTATCTCAAAGAGAAGATCCCAGAAACAGTTTTGTAACAAATTTGAACACTTAAATTTACATAAATAGAATACTCAAATATCTAGTTACTTTTGTATTTATTTAGTTACAAATATATGCTTTAAATCACATTATATAAAATGTCATTTTAGAAATAGTGCATTTATCCACTCTTACATTCCATAAAGCTATTTTATTCATGAATCTTTGGTGTCCATATTCTCATTATCATTATGGTAACTTTTGACTTCACTTTGGTTTCTATAGAATATCATTATTCTAAATAGGTTAAGATTTAACACATCTTAAATTCATATTTTTGGAGCCCCAGAAAATTTATTCAAAGACATTGACATAACCTCAAAATAATTTTCACTCCTTCTGTAGGTATATATTATTTGTGATTTCTGCAATATAACAGCCTTCTATATTGTTTTTAAAGCTTGCTTAAAATAGCATATAATTCTTGCAATTATTAGATTTTGTCACCAGAAATAACTACTGAAAGTGCTTTTAAAAACTTTTTAGCCTTCTTTTCTACTGATTTCATCAATTGACCTCTGCAAGCATCCAAATCTAAGACATTTCAGACTAATGTGTCTCCCACGATCATATTCAGTGAGTCCTTTCAGGATCATCACCTATTATACACCAGGGTTCAGGATAAATTCCACATCATCATGAGTATGAATTAAGAAACAGGCTTACCCAGAGAAAACTTACAAAACAAGAAGCTGAAAATTGCATATATTAAATGCTGTGGAATGGAAGCTGAAGCTTGTAACACCATTTTGAAATAGAGTGTTCTAATTTTCTTTTTTTCCCCAATTTAGTATTGTTATTTTAATTTCTTCTTTGAACCAAGAGTGGAATTTTTTCAGTAACTTTTTCTTTCTGAACTTTTGCTATTTCTAGTTTAACTGAATTGTAGAGTCAGTTTATCATTTTCTCCTTCCGTTTATTTATAATCAATCTTTATCCACTATGGTAAAAATGTACAGAATATTTTTTTATTAGAAAACTTGTAGATTTTCTGTAGGTTTACAGAAAAATCATGCAGAAAGTACAGATTTTCCATTACACACTCCCCCACACAAAGTTTTCCCAATAACTCTTTGCATTAGTGTGGTGGTAACTTTATAAAAATTGATGAAAGAATATTGTTATGTAATATTCTTAACTATAGTCCATAATTTACTTAGGGTTCACTGTTTGTGTTGTACAGCAATATGTTTCTTTTTAATTTTTATTAACATTCATAAACCAAAATTTCCTCTTTTAACCACATTCAAATACCCAACTCAGTCATGCTGATTACATGAACAATGCTGTACTACCATTACCAACATCCAAAATTTTTGTCATACCCTCCAAAATACAGAGGTCTTTGGAAAGTGGTTTCACCATGTCAAGAATGTTTCTATGTCAAGAATGTTTGTATGTTCATTGTTTATAATAAAAATATTAAATTAAAAAACCTCCAGGATAAAATAAATAAATAAACACCTGAAGAATAACATGCAAGGCAGAAAAAAATGGACATGGTGATGAATGCACAAGTATGTGATGATATTTTCAGCCATTGATTATATACTTTGGATGGACTGTATGATGCATGAAGATATCTCTATAGATATATTTTTAAATGTATTTCTTTTATTCATGTTATATACTTTACTTTTTTCCAAATACAATAATTTAAAAGCCAAGAAATTTGAACATGTAGTTACCACAAATGAATTAATAATTCAGAAAAAACTTCATAAAAAAAGAAAGAGTGGTTGCATCTGTGAATCTACTCAGGATATTTGGTGTTAAATAATTTGTGAATTGTGATTACTTTATAGTTTAATAATATATGGATATCTTCCTAATAAGTAGGTGCAAAGGATAAATTTATTTCATAGGAAAGCCTCTTGGCAGATATAGTAAAAGAAATTAGAGAATTTTTGGAATTGGCAGCAGCAAGCCATCACGTTTGCAGCTTGAAATTGCTGCCACAGAAATTGGCAAATGCTGCAAGTCAGGCCTTCCTCCCGATCCCCGGAGAGCTGATTGTTGAACATTTACCAGCACACTACTCATGCCAGTCTGCATTCTTTGCCATGGCTTCAGAGTGAGGGCCCAGGATCATTTCATTAATGTTCCTTATATTGAATCTGATTATTAATGCTTGTAAACATATTCCTAAATTGGAGTTCATGACCAAATTCAAGATATGAATTTATAGATTCTTAAACACATAGCACCTCAATTAAAAGAAATATGTCCTTCATGCATGTGATCTCCTGTAGATTATAAAGTATATATATGTACATATGTTGTGATAATAAGAATAGCCAAAGACAAGTGAAAGAAAGCCACAGTCAAGAATAGGGAGAGCAAACTAAAAAAAGCAAAGAAAGAAACTAACAGAATTGCATGCACTCTCACCACATAGGTTTCTTCGAATGGTACCCAGAGGCCAGACAATAAGCCTTTGTTTTAGGCTGAAAATCAGCCAGGGTGACATCATGGGATTGAGAAAGCCTTCTTGACCAAAAGGGGGAAGAGAGAAATGAGGCGAAATAAAGTTTCAGTGGCTGAGAGATTTCAAACAGATTCAAAAGGTTCTCCTGGATGTTATTCTTATGTATTATATAGATATCCCTTTTTGGTTTATGGTGTGTTGGAGTGGTTGGAGGGAAGCACTTGAAACTGTAGAGTTGTGTTCCAGTAGCCTTGATTCTTGAAGAGGATTGTATAACAATATAGCTTTTGCAATGTGACTGTGTGATCAAGTAAAACTTGTGTCCAATGCTCCTTTTATTCAGGGTATAGACAGTTGAGTAGAAAATAAGGATAAAAAAATATGAATAATTGGGGGGCTAAAGGGTAAAATGAATTGGGTAGCTTAAAATGAGATGGAGGGGTAAGGTGTATAAGATGTATAAGTTTTTTCCTTTTCTCACTTTATTTCTTTTCCTGGAGTGATGCAGATGTTCTAAAAATGCACCTGGTGATGAACACAGAACTATGTGGCGATGTTGTGGGCCACTGATTGTGCACTGTGTAGGGACTGTATGTGTGGGAAGGTTTCTCAGTAAAAATGTGTTTGTTTTCTCTTTTTAAATCAGCCAGGGTGAACCTCTACTTTGTGTTGTAGATAATGAGGACTTATTGAAACTTCAGGAGTGAGGAAGCCCTGCCTGAGTAGCCTTCCAATCCATTTTGGATTATTTTACTCAACAATATTAGAATTAGAACGTGCCTTAGAACTCACATAGTATAACTTCTTCATTCAAAGCAGTGTAAATTGAACTCCAGAGAGATTTAAGTATTTATACACAGCATGAGCTACAAAAATAGGTATTTAATAATTATATACTGGGTCATTAGTTTCAGGTGCATTAATGTTAAAAATGTAATTTTAAAGTCATAATTACTTTATCCCAGTTTTGAAATTTTAGCACATTTTAGAAACATGATTAAGAGACAGGACCACTTGAAAAGCCAAAAAAAAACAATAGCAATACTTTATTACTATTAGCAATAAAATGATTTTGCTGTGTCTTCTTTTGACAGATTCCATGTACTTACAACTACCACAATTCAAAAAACGATGTCTGGCATGTGAAAAAGTCCCTGGAAGACTTGATGGACAAACTTATCTTAAGATTTTTTGAAAGAGGGATCAAATAGTGCTGCATTCCATATTCCACTGCTTTTTATGATAATCCAATAACAAAATCATTTAGATTTGTTTATACATTAAAGAAAGCACAATTATTCTTAGAGGTTCTCAGTGACTCTATATTAAATTTCCATAAGATGTATCCTGTCCCAGAGTTTGAGTTTTTGTAAATAAAGTATTTATAATGTATTAATTAGTATATTAATTATCATAAGATTCAAATGTCTTCTGGCTACACCTAAGCATCACAAGTCTTTTAAAATAGCCTCTGTCACAGGCTTTTTAAGTCAGTCTGATTGAGTCAAGAAGTGAAGATGACCACAGTCAACCCTCCAAAACTAATAAAGTTGGAACCTAAGGTTAAATTAAAGTAAGGGGACTTCCAATTTAAAATGTTGTCTTCCATGAACAAAATTTAAAAGCAAATGACTAGGAGAAAATATATACACACTATGCAATAGAAAAATATGTTTATACTCTGAATATACAACAAATTCAAACAGGAGTATAAGAAAAAGACATCCTTATAAATGGGCATTCTAGTGATTCAGCAGTCATACTTTTTTGTTAAATCCTATCTTCCCTGTTATAACTCCTTCTCCTTTGATCCTGTTCCCAGTCTATAAGGGCCTTTCATCAACAATACCTTCTGCACTAAAAAGAGGAAAAGAAATGTAACAAAATAAGGTATCTGTGCCTATTTGAAACTATTAGGCACCCCAGAAAAGCCATGTCTTAATCCTAATCCAGTCTAGTGGTGCCAGGCCTATTGCTTAAGGCAGAAACCTTTGATGAAATTGTTTCCATGGAGATTGACCCACTCAATTGTGGGTGTGAACATTTGTTTAAATTACTTCCATGTGGCATACCCAAGTGTGGGTGTGGGCTTTTGATTAAAAGATATGATTCCACCAATTCAAGGTGGATCCAACAGTTTACTAGAATCCTTTAAAAGACAATTTACAATTCTGCCTGAACCACCATCCTATTAGATAAGTGGTTGGATGGATTATATCTCTTGTGTTCACCAGATTTCCAGGAGTACCTGGCACAGTGACTGCTCAATAGTAGTTGAACAATATATTAATGAAATAAAATGACATTTTTACAATTTGAAATACCCCAATAAAGGACCATTTCATTTCCAAAGATAGCATAAAGCACTCTTTCAGACTGTTTACACTCATTCCTTCTTCTTAACCCAACCCTATACTAATTTATAAATAAGATATTACAAAGGGTTAACATGTCCATATTTATCATGAAGTAGACCTCAGAACTCAGGGGTATTATTCTAAAGTACTCAAAGATTATCTACTCATGGATGAATAAATAAACCAATATTTGTTCCTACATTTTCAATGTTTAATAAAATCTATTCTCTTTATACACAATATAGTGCCATTGATTTCAGTTCTTCAGTTAATTTCATCTCAAGAGTTACACTTAATTGAAGCCAGCTCTGATCCCCATCTCATAGCTTTAATTTTGAAACTACTGCAAATGAAAGAAAATGCCATACAAGTTTAATATAACTGTTCCATTCCTTCATTTCCTGAAACCAATCACATTTAAAATACCTCTGCTTAAGGCCAAAATAATTCTACATTCCATTAAAAGGTAAATGTAGAATAAATGAGAAGAATTTACCAGAAAATCCAGAATCATCTGTACCATTCCAGGTTTGTTCATTCCAAAGCTTTATGATTTCAAAGACTCTCAAATTTTCTTGTATCTTTTGCTGGAAATTTTCTTCTAAAAAAGAGCAACAATGAAAATTGTGAAAATCCCCCAAATCCCTTCAGCCATTAAGAAATCAACAAGCTACATAATGGAGATGGAGTCAACTAAAAAAGAAGTCCCTAAAAGAACTGAGATTTCCCATCATACTCAAGTTTTCTTTAATATGTGACATGCAACAATCAAGTGATGAGAAACATTCCTCACAGATTAATATATTAGGAGTGAAATTATTAACTCACATACTGCTGTTGAATGAAATATTTCATTTCTTTACTTTGTTCTTGGCAATATATTTGAAATTCATGAGGTAGCAACTGCTATGCAGTTAAGTTACATGAAAAAGCTAAAGAAAAACAGTAATAAATATAATTAAACAATGATATATAATGATATTGCTTGTTAATATTATTTGTATAATTGAATTGCCTAATGAATAATTTCACATAGGTTGTCAACACTTTTCTTTTTTTTGTAAGGGGATGGAAAGATCAGTAGAATTAGCCATGAATTTTACTCATTCCATTCATGATGAAAAAACAACTAACAAGTCATGAATTTAACTCTAGATAACTCAAACATAATAAGAAAAATATATATAACAGTAATAATAACCATAGATTCAATATAGAGTGGGAAAATTAGTGCAAGAAAGGCATTTCTATTGGATGTAGAATGAACAGTTAGAAAACTCTTTTCTATGAGGAGATTCTTTGTGTCTTTCTTTGTTCCTCATACCACCTGCTGTGAGGACAGCTCATGGATTTAAATCATGAGCACATTAGTTTCATCCATGACTGATTACATCTACTGTCCCATAAGGGGAGTGCCTTCTGTAATGAGTGATGCTTAGTTTAATCTCCCAAAGGCTTTTAAGGAAAATTGAGAAGAGCAAATTCCTCTTTCCACTTCAACTAACCACAGCCTCTCTTGGGAGTTTATTGGGGACATTCATTAGAGCTGTCAACTTGTGGTCTACCCTAGAGATACTGGGTTCCTAAGTTCCCATATTTGCCTGAGACTCTTTTATAAATCTCAAATTTATAGATAACTCCTGTTGGTTCTGTTTCTTTAGAGAACTATTACTAATAAAGCTTGGTACTGAGAGTGAAGTTGTTCTTGAGAAACAATCTTAAAAAATGTTTTCCTTAATTGGTTTTCTACTTTGATTAGACTCAAAGTCACTAATAATTCTGTTTCTAATAATCAAGATGGCACTGATAGTCCATGCCAAGAGTTGACAAGAGAGATAAACAAAATATCAACACTTGACTAGTCTAATTGTACAATTATATAAGGTAAGATTCTGGATGAGAGTGTTTTTGACACTTTAACAGAGTTTTGTGGAGCTAAAAGGTAAAATGGTGCTGGCAGTTGTTCCTAGATAGACTGTATGGATTTAGAAAAAAGGGTGAGATGAAGGCTTCATATTTGCAGTTTAAGCACCATATGAAAGATGTAAAAGTTTGTATGAGTGCCCTGAAGGAAAATCTTATTCCTTGTAGCTGCAGACTTGAGATCTCTGAAAATCAAGCCCAGAATCTCACTGTTACAGTAGCAGATTCACAAAGTAAACTGAAATCTCATATCTACAGCATGTCAGCTGTTAAACTGAGGGCATTTATTGTAAAGGAGTGGGATCCTGAAAAATGGGATGGGGACATATGGATTGATAATATATACAACTGTGAAGACAAGAAGCACTAGATTGTGTTAAATCTTTTCTAAATAAACATGTAATGGCCTGCCCTAAGGACATAGCCACCCCACCTCTAGTCCACCCTGAGGAAGGAGCTACCCAAGGTCCAGCCTGCCTGAGGAAATGGCTTCCTAACATCCAGTCCCCAAGGAGTCAGCAGTCCAACCTCCAACTGAAGAGATTAACATTTCAATGCCTGGGAGGAATGCAACTACCTCCCATGGAGAAATAGCCAATGCTCCTCCTTCTGGAGCAATTAACCCTGTTTCACAAGATAAAACTGCAAAGGAAAGACCTGATGTAATCAACTTAAAAAATACTTCCAATTATTTCCATGATTACCTCCACCACACTTCTTTTCTTCTAGACACTTAACTAAAGTCCCAACAGGCCCCAAAAAGGTGGGGTACAAACTGTCACCCATGAGGTACACTATGCTCCAAAAGAACTGCATGAGTTTCCTATTTATATAGATATAAATCAGAGCAATTTTTGTGGGAATGTATAGTAAGGATGTGGGATAATGGTAGAAGGAATATAAAAGTGTATCAAAATGAATTTATTGATATTGGCCCACTAGCAAGATTCTGCAATCAGTGTTGTACCATGAGGGGTAGAAGGGGTGTTAACAGCTTGTTTGGGTGGTTGGAAACATGTATCAAATGGTAGCTGATACTACCTGAGGTTAAATTGCTGGAGGTTCCCTGCAATAATGTAGTTGAGGGGTCCAAAGGCTTAGAGAGATTGGAATGTTAGAGTGGATTTATCACAGAAGGTCTGTTCACACACCCCTGTAATGTCCAGAGGACAAAACTTTTAGTGAAATTGTGAGGAATAAATTTGTGAGACTAGCTCAATTATCCACTGAACTGGAATCGTTGAATGCAATAGGGATGATCTGATACTGAGTTGGCAGAAGCCAGATGGCAGCACTTAATTGACAAGAAAAGGATGACATGATTATTATATTGGACAGCAGGTACAAATCAGGAGTCAAAATACTCAGAGACCTATGGTGTTCGCTACTAGATCATGGGTGACCTAGAAGTACAGTAGATGGGAATCTACAACATTCTTGTTTGAGTTGTAGAATCAGAAGATCTCTAAGTCAAGTGAACAGAAGTCTAACTTAAATTAAAAAAAAAAAAAACCAGATAGTCATAGCCCCTTAATGTTTTCCCAGACTTGAGACAGTTTACAGACACAGAGTCCCTTCAAGGAGGGGAAGGCCAGGTCCCTTTGGGGAAGGATGCTGTTACACTGTCACAATTTACATGATAATCTTCACCCCAGTCTTCCCCAAGGAGACCTACAGCCTTTTAACAGGGTAACTGTCCATTGGAGAGAGGTAAATAATCAGATATTTCAGAGATTGTTAAGCATTGATTCATAAGTGATATTAATTCCAGGGAACTGCAAGCATGACTCTGGCCCACCAATCAGAGTGGCAGCTTATGGAAGTCAGGGAATCAATGGAGTTGTAGCTCAGGTCCATCTTATAGCGGGTGCAGTGGGCCCTCAGACCCATTCAGTGGTCATGTTCCAGTTCCAGGATGTGTAATTGGAATAGACATATTAGGCAACAAGCAGAATCCCCACATTGGCTTTCTGACTCTGGAATCAGGTCTGTTATGGTAGGAAAGGTCATGTAGAAACCACTAGAACTTCCTCTACCTAGCAAAATAGTAAATCAGAAGTAATACTGGATTCCCGAAGGGATTGCAAAGATTAGTGCCTCTCTTAAGCACTTGAAAGATTCGGGGTGGTGATTTGAATGACATCCACATTCAACTCTTGTATTTTGCTTGTGCAAAAAACATATGGGTCTTAGAAGATGACAGTGGATTATTATATTCTCACCCAGGTGGTGACTCCAATTGCAGCTGTTGTTTTGGTTATGATATCAGTGCTTGTGCAAATCAACACATCACATGGTACCTGATATGCAGCCATTGTTCTGGAAAATGTTTTTTTTTCTCAAGCTGTAAGTAAGGGTGACCAGAGCAGTTTGCTTTTTAGCTGGCTAGGTCAGCTATTCTAGTTTGCGAGCTGCTGGAATGCAATATACCAGAATCAGAATGGCTTTTAAAAAGAGGAATTTAATGAGTTGCTAGTTTACAATTCTAAGGCTGAGAAAATGTCCCAATTAAAACAGTTTATAGAATGTCCAACCTAAGGCATCCAGGGAAAGATGTCTTGGTTCAATAAGGCTGATGAAGTTCAGGGTTTCTTTCTCAAGTGGAAGGGCACATGGCAAACACAGTCAGGGTTTCTCTCTAATCTGGAAATGCACATGGTGAACTTGGTCAAGATTCCTCTCTCATCTGGAAGGGCACATGGTGAACATGGCATCATCTGCTAGCTTCTTCTCCAGGCTTCCTGTTTCATGAAGCTCCTCAGGAGGCATTTTTCTTCTTTATCTCCAAAGGTTGCTGGCTGGTGGACTCTGCTTCTCCTGGCTATGTCGTTCTGCTCTCTCTGAATCTCTCATTCTCCAAAATGTTTCCTCCTTTGTAGGACTGCAGCAAGTCAACCAAGACCCACCCAAATGGGTGGAGACATGTCATCACCTAATCCAGCTTAACAACCACTCTTGACTAAATCACATCATTCAGGGAGATGATCTGACTACAGTTTCAGGCATACAGCATTTAATAGCGATTATTCTGCCTTTATGAAATGTGATTTAGATTAAAACATGGCTTTTCTAGGGTCCATACATCCTTTCAAACCAGCACACCAGCACTATACTTTCATTGTCATACCTTAGAGATATATCAATTATCCAAAACTATCTTGTCATCAGGGACCTTGATCATTTCTCCCTCTGAAAAGATATCGCATTGGTCCATTATGTTGATGATATCATATTTAATGCCCATAGTGAACAAGAGGTAGCAACTATTCTAGCCTAACAGGCAAGACCTTTGTGTGTCAGAGGATAGGAAATAAATTCAACAAAAATACAAGGGACTTCCACCTCTGAAATTTCTAGGTGTCCAGTGGTGTGGGGCATGTCGATATACCCTTTCTAAGGTGAATAATAAGCTGTTGTATTTGACCCCTATTATGACCAAAAAGGAGACACAATGCCTAGTTGTTATTTTGTTTTTTTGAGGTAACATATGCCTAATTTGGGTGTGCTACTCTAGCCCATTAACAGGGTGATCAGAAAAGCAGCTATTTTGGAGTAGGAGACTAAAAATAGGAGGCTCTTAAGCAGGTCCAGGATGCTGTGCAAGCTGCTCTGCCACTTTGACCATATGACTCAGCAGATCTAATGGTGCCGAAAGTGTCAGTGGCTAGTAGAGATGCTGTCTGAAGCTTTTGGCAAGCCCCTGTAGTAGAGGTAGAATGTAGGCCCTTAGGATTTTGGAGTACGGCCTTGCCATCATCTGCAAATATCTACCCTTTTTTTTTGAGAAACAGCTTTTGACCTGTTACTGGGCCTCAGTAGAGACTGAATGCTTAACCATAGGCCCCAGAGTTACCATTAGACCTGAGTTGCCTATCATGAGTTGGATATTTTCTGACCACCAAGTCAGAAGTTTGGGTGTGTAAAGTAGAACTCCATCATAAATGGAGCTAGAGCAGGTCCTGAAGGCAAATTAAGTTACATGGGGAAATGGTCCAAATGCCCATGGTCCTCCCTCCTGGCATATTACCTTCTCTTTCCAAACACAGAGCTATGGCCTCTTGGGGAGTTCCACACAGTGAGTTGACTCAGGGAAAGAAATGTTAGGCCTGGTTTACAGATGGTTCTTTATGATATGCAGGTACCACTTGAAGGTGGACAGCTGTAGCACTGCAGCCCCTTTCAGGGATGTCCCTAAAGGATATTGGTGACAGGAAATCCTACTGGGGGTAGAACTTCAGTGTACCTGGTTGCTCATTTTGCTTGGAGCAGAACAGGCAGGAGTGTGTTTGTATACTGACTCATGGGCTGTTGCTAATAATTTGGCTGGATGATCAGGGATTTGGAAAGAGCACGATTAGCAGATTGGTGTCAAAGATGTCTGGGGAAGAGTTATGTGAATAGATCTTTCTGTGTTGGAAAAGATATGAAAATATTTTTTCCCATGTGAATGCTCACCAGAGAGTGACATCAGCAGTGAAAGGTTTTAATGATCAAGTAGATAAGATGGCCTCTTCTGTGGGTATAACTCAGCTTCTTTCCTAAGCATCTCCTGTCATTGCCCAATGGCCTCATGAAGAAAGTGGGCATGGTGGTGAGAAAGAGGTTATGCATGGGCTCAGCAAACAGGGACTTCCACTCATCAAGGCTAACCAGGCTACAGCTACTGCTGAGTACTCAATCTGTCAGCAACAGGACCCACATTCAGCCTCAGATATGGCAACATTTCCCAAGGTTATCAGCTCACCACATGGTGGCAGGTTGATTACATCGGACCACTTCCATCATGAAAAGGGGCAGCAATTTATTCTAACTGCACATTCTCTGAATATGTGTTTGCCTTCCCTGCATGCAATGCTTCTGCCAAAACTACCACCCATGATCTTATGGAATGCCTTATCCACCATCATGGTATTCCATGTAGCATTGCTTCTGATCAAGGAACCCACTTCACAGCAAATGAAGTGTGTGAATGGGCACATGATCATGGAATTTTCTGATCTTTTCATATTCCCCATCATCCAGAGGCAGCTGGGTTTATAGAAAGTGGAATAATCTTTTCAAAACCCAATCATGGTGCCATCTATGGGGCAATATGTTGTAGGCTTTGCAATGTTCTCCAAGAGGCTGTGTATAATCTGAATTAATGTCTAATATATGATGCTGTTTCTTCCATAGCCAGCTGTCATGGGTCCAGGAATTGAGGGATGGAAATAGGAATGGTGCCATTCACTATCACCCCCTAGTGATCCACTAGGAAATTTTTTGCTGCCTGTTCCAGCAACCTTGAGTTCTGCTGGTCTAAAGGTTTTAGTTTCAGAAAGAGGGGGGCTTCCACCAAGAGAAGCAAAATTATTTCATTAAGAGGAATCTAAGACTGCCACCTGGTCCCTTTGGGCTACTGATGTCCCTGGATCAACAGGCAAAGAAGATTCTTTTACTGACTATCTATCAAGATGAAATAGAACTGTAATTACACAATGGAGATAAAGAAGAGTTTTCCTAATATACAGGAGATCCCTTAGGGCATCTTTTAATACTACTATGCCCTATGATTAAAGTCAATAGAAAACTACAACAACCTAATTGAGGGAGGACTATCAATGGCTCAGAAACTTCAGGAAAGAAAATTTTTGTCATCCCATCAAGCCAAGAACCACAGCCAGCTGAGGTGCTTACTGAAGGTAAAGGGAACATGGAACAGGTAGTAGAAGCAAGTAGTGATAATTATGAGCTACAAACATGTGATCAGTTACAAAAATGATGACTGTAATGGTATGAAATAATTCTTCCTTACTTTGTAATGAGTATATATGTATTTATACATAAAGTAAATATCTTTATTTTCCTCTCTATTTTGCTATTTTATGTTATGCAATCCCATATTTATCAACTAGCTAATCTACATTCACATACATAATTCAGCACTGTTAATTATACACATACTAATTTGCTACCATCACCCTTATTCATTTCTAAACATTTGTAGCCAACTAAGTAGAAATTTCTATGAACTAAGCATCAGATCCCCAATCACTACTGCCATTCTATCTCCTAATAACTAAAATTCTAGACTAACTTCCTGAATTTTCTTATTATAATTAGTTTATATTACTGATATTATACAAGATTTGCCTTGGGCCTCTGCCTCATTTCATTGAACATCATGTCCTCAAGGTTCCTCCATGATGTCTCATGCATCAGGACATCATTCATCTTTATGGCTCAACAATATTCCATCATATCTATATACCACATTTCTTTATTCATTCATTATTTGGTGGACACTTGCATTGCTTCTTCTGGCACTTGAGAATAAAGCTCCTATGAACATCGATCTGCAAATATCCATTCACTTATCTACTTTCAGGTTTTCTGGATATATATCTGGAAACAGAATGTCAGAATATATGCAATTCTGTACTTAGCTTCCTGAGGAACCACCAAAATGTTTTCTGCAGTGATTGCATCACTTTACTGTCCCACAAGCATAAATTTATCTTCCTCTTTTTCCACACCTCTCCAACACTTGTGGCATTCTGTTTTCTTAATAGTGGTCATTCTTGTAGTCATAAAGGATATCTCATTGTGGTTTTATTTGCCTGTTGCTGCTAGCTAATTTTGTTGAACATCTATCCATGTGCTTTCTGGCCATTTTAATTTCTTCTTTGGGAAATTGTATATTCAGTCTTTTCCCCATTTGTTAATTAGGCTGTCATATTTTATTGTTGGGTAGTAGGATTTCTTTATATATCCTGAATATTAATCTTTATAGAATATGTAGCTTCCATATATTTTGAACTTGTGCCACCTGCCTTTGCATTTTCTTGAAAAGCCCTTTTAAGCACAGAAGTTTTTAATTTAGAGGGTGTCTGTTCATTTACTTTTTTTCTTTATTGATGGTCCTTTTGGTGTAGTGTAAGAAACCATTGACTACCACAGGATTTGAAGATGCTCTCCTACATTATCTTCTACAAGTCTTACTCTTCTGGCTCTTATACTGGGGTCTTTGATCATTTGAATTAATTTTCACATAAGGTGTGAGATAGGGGTCTAGTTTCCCAGCACCACTTGTTAAGGAGGCTGTTCCAGTTGGGTACATTGTTAAGCCTTGTCAAATATCAATTTATGATAGATGATAGAGTCCATTTCTGAAGTCTCAATACAATTTCATTGTTCATTATATCTATTTCTATGCCATTACCATGCAGTTCTGACCACAGTACATTTATAATGTGCTTTAAAGACATTGCAATTCAGGGGGTTAAAAAAAAAGAGTTTAGACCTCCTCTTGACTATCTCCATAGGCCCTTTAGCACTCATCTGCACCCCTTTCATGGGCCTGTGGCCCTGTTTTGATCAGCTAAACACAGGCAACTCTAAATATTTAAAGTAAGTTGAACCATGTGTCAAAGAAAAACCTTAACTCAAAGCTGACCAACAATAAAAGCCTAGGGAAGAGAGAGAAACTGTACATGAGAGTAACCTCATATGATAATTTATC
The DNA here is from genome assembly GCA_004026745.1 of Myrmecophaga tridactyla. NCBI lineage: Eukaryota > Metazoa > Chordata > Mammalia > Pilosa > Myrmecophagidae > Myrmecophaga > Myrmecophaga tridactyla. The sequence goes on along the minus strand of PVIY010029833.1, from coordinate 6,989 downwards.
AATTAATTTTATTATGGTTATATTTTATATAGATATGATGGTCTTGTCATCATATAGACAAGACATATGTGATATATAGATATGATGGAATATCTATCTATCTTAGACAAAAGTCTAAGAATGTTTGTCTAACCCAACATGACCAAGAGTTTCTTTTAATTTTTTTTTCTTGCCATTGCTGGTGGCGAGAATTCTGAACTTAATGAGTTCATTTCCTTTAAGTGCAAACTATTCCTTAACTTTAAATGCAAACTGAAGTTTCATGGCTTATCAAAATTCTGGAAATTTCTCATTTATTATTGTGTCATAATTATTATTATTTGTCCTCTATTCTCTCTATTCAATATTTCTATGACTCCTATTAGATGAATGCTGTTAGTGTTTCCTCCATGTCTCTTATGTTTTCATTTATATTCTCATTTTCATTCTCCTCATTCTGTATTTCAGGAGGATTCCTCATTCATATTTTCCTGGTCAAGAAGTTTTCCTTTATGTGTTGTCTGTTCAGCTCTTCAGTCATCATTTTCAGGATTTTGTTATTTTAACAAAGTAATTTTTTTCTTTATTAGATTTGCATGAAGCAGGGTGTATTACTTAGGGTTCTCTAGAGAAACAGAATCAACAGGAAGCACTTGTAAATATAAAATTTAGAAAGTGTCTCATGGAAACACAGAGTCCAAAATCCACAGGGCAGGCTGTGAAGCCAACAATTCCAATGCAGGGTCTAGATGAACTCCACAGGAGAGGCTTGCTGGCCAAAGCAGGAAGAGAGTCTGTCTCTTCTGAATTCTCCTTACAAATGGAATCAGCTGTGAATGCAGCTGATGTGATCATGATTTAATTCTATGAAATGTCCTCATTGCAACAGACAGGCCAGTACTTGCCCAACCAGACAAACAGGTACCACCACTTGGCCAAGTTGACATATGAATTTGACCATGACACAGGGACAAAACTTTAAGCCTCCTGGAATGTGACACAGAAACAGAACAAACCAGGGCTGAGGCTTTGAAGTTTCAGGAAGTAGGTTTTTTATTGTCTATAGTCATAGGGCTCAGCCAAGTAGCCTCTGAAAGTCTGAGCCCCGAACGAAAGGTTAACATCAGTTTCTTTAGACAGGATCACATGTTAAAGACAAGGTAATGATTGGCTGGTTTAAATTGAGAAGGGCACAAAGCTGGGTTACAGAAACATATGAGCCATTAAGGGCGGGGTCCCTATCCCAGAAATGTATCTTATCTTGCCTACTTGCAGTTTCACCCATTCCTGGAGGCTAAGGGAGCAGGGGTTGGGAATTTTCCACAGAGGAGGTAGCAGAACCAGAAGAAGAGGTGGGGAGAGATCTGCCTTCTGCAAAGCCTGCTTGCTACTTTCCCCACCTTTGATGCTTACCCCAACTCATAAGGAGGGATTATAGCATCACCTATATTTCATCTTTTTTTTGTTGCAGAATTTGGTATGTCCTGATCTGAGCTGGGTGTGGGAAACAACATAGCCATGCAGGGTTTAGGCCCCTGTGAAGCTTGGGGTGGTGAGGGTTTGTGCCCCACCTCTGGTGGTCCCAAGTTTTCTCTTGATGGCCCCTTTGTGACTGTGCCCATCTTAAGTTGTTCTCCCCTGAGGAATCTTTCCCATCTTTCACTAACCAACCATCTTCCAAGGTCAAGCGGGGTGATGTGAGGTGTGCAAGTGAGGGAGGGGCAACACCCTCTGAGAGGGCCTGATCTGTCTTTTTGACAACTTATGCCTCCTGGCATCCATACCCAGCATCTGCTTTGGAATTGCTTCACCTGCTAGTGGGGCACTGGCTTTGATTACATGTTTTGGGGAACCCAGGTTTTTTCTTCAGTGAGGACTTAGCTCATAACTTTGGGCAAGAGATAAACTGCATGGCACCAGCTCCCAAGTGGCCTCCACCTCAGCACAGCCAAGAGTTCCTCACTTATCTCATACATATTGCATTATCAGGAGGACTGCACTGGGAAAAGTGTCAGATTCAGTGGGGGCTGGGGGTGTGTATGAAATTGTACATTTGTTGAAGGTCAGGTGGATTTGGTAACTAATTTCCCTTTTAGGGGTTATGATGAATGATTTGCCATTCCAGAGTAACCTGGTGAGGTGGAATTATAGCATACTGGGGAATTTTCCTTTAGGGTGCATATAGAATAATGCAGGTTGAGAACTGCCTTGGCATGAATACTGGTTATAGTTTTTATCTTTTTCCCAACATAGGTAGTTTTGAGGCATGTGTTGGCATGTGTCATCCCCCTTGGAAGGGCTATGACCAAGCCAAGAAGAAATAGAGGAGTGAGGTACACAATGCTGCCTATGAGGAGTGCCAACACATGAACATACAATTAGCCTCAGGGAAGGAATGGAGACACACACTCTGGGCAGTGGTTAGGAAGGGGTAAGTTACCTGGGTAAGAGGGATCCCATCAACTTAGGATAAAGTTGGTTTTCAGGAAGAACTCCAGGTGACCTATTTCCAGGAGGGCTAAAACTGCGAAGTAAAGTCAAATGCAAAGAGCAAGAAAAGACAATTAGTCCACAGACCCAGCAGGCTGGGATGTCCATGCATTGATTCTTTAATCTTTGACCATGTACAGATCAGTCAGTTTCCAGGGTGACTGAGGCAGGCCTTGCATTGACTAGATGCAATTGGTCATTCAGGCCTCAGTTGTGGGCTGGTCAGCTGATCTCTGCTGCAATGAAACAGGGAGCAGTGGTTTCTTGGGAATGTTGCACATCAGGTGTTCAGGATCAGGGGTGCACTCCCAGGGGTCATCTGCGTTGGCCCTCTTGACCCGTGAGTGGTGAATTCACAGGATGATCTCAGTGATGCTGACAGCTATTGGGGTTACTAAAACAACATGGTAAGGACCTCTCCTCATTGGAGAGAACTTTTTTTTTAATCTCATCCATACCATGTTCCTGTCTTAACCTCATGTAAGGGAGGGTAGATGTTAAAGAGTTTTTAACATCTTTTCCTTTTAACACTTTTTCTTTTAGTCCACCTAAAACTTTTCCTAATTTTGACCATCACTTCCTTTTTCACAAACCTTCAGCAATTTATTGTATTTGTTCAGGCTTTGTTTTACATTTTTCTTATTCTGTAACAGCCATTTATTTCATTTTAGGGCAACACTATTTTTCTTTCTTTTTTTTTAGTAAAAACATATCCTTTATACTTATTATTTTAAACAAAGAGTTTATTATATACAATTATTATGAAAATTGAACTTGTCAGAATAATGTTAAATACTTAAAATAGTTTACTTAATGTATATTTGAAACCTCAATATACAATTTTTTTTTAAAAAGGATGGATGGCACATATCAAGGCTTTTTATTTTTTTAATATAAGGATAAAACTTGCAAGCAAGGAGTTTTTCAATATAAACAGCTTCCCCAATTTAAAAATATGAAACATAAAACAAAAGGGGAGTTACAAATTTGGGGTCAAAGATAACAGGGTTTAGCCTAATCCCTTTGTCTGGAAGATAAGGATTAAATAAGGGTACAGAGGTGCCAAGGGAGATGGATGCAGGTTTTTGCCTTGCCAGGAGTATGAGCATTATTTGCTTTATGATTATAACTTGGTTTTTATTTTTCTTCATACATTTTTTTCATTTCATTATTTGACAAAACATTAATACTTTTTCAGTTGACCACAGCTTCAGCAGGACTTGGAACATGTCTCTGTGGGAAATTTTGTTACTGTATTGGGGAATCATTTCCCATTATATTTTATGGCCTTTCATTTTCCTGTATTCCAGTTTTCCATTTCTCCCAGCTCTGGCATTTTGTTTAAGACACTTGAGTTGCCTGTTTTTCCAAATAATAAAATTATCAAGTGTTTATATGCTGGAGGTGCTGCCTAATGACAGGATTTCTCTGTGAAGCATTGACAGGGAGGAGGTGGTATGTGTTAGCCTCTCCCAGTATAATTATTGACTTCCTAACTCCCTTTTTTAAAATTTCTGCATAGCATCTCACACAGTGTACCAAGGTCAATTCTTTTGTGGCCACATAGTGTCAACATGGCATTGCTTATTACACCTTTGTGTAGCTATTGCCAGCAAGTTAAAACTTTTTTTCAGTCTGCTGACTAAACTCCAGAAAAGCAGTTTGTATAAATGGATTGGTGCTAATTCCTATAAGTTTTATGCAGTTAACATAGTCCAGCACCACTCCTCCAGCCCCTGCATCAGCAATTTTGACCATTCAGGTTATTAATGGCTCATCAGTTGTTTTTGTTTTGTTTTGTTCTGTTTTTGAGTAAAATTCCTAAGAATGTCAATTATTTTTTGTTCTTTTATAGTGGTTTTGAAAGTAACCTGATTGCCCTGTTTTCCTCTTTTTTTGTTGTTGTTGTTTGTTTTGTTTTTTGATGTTGTTTTTTGCCTTTGTATTGGGCCAGCTCTTATTTTTGGAAGATATTTACTTTTTTTCTGAAAAACTTTTTCATCTAAAATATTCCCATTTTTTTCAATATCTGCTTCATTCCACACATCACAGCCCACTTATCAGGGTCCCAATCAGCAGTGGCAGTGGCTAAAACCATATGTACTTTTCCTTTGTTTATTTTACCTTGCTTCTTTTTATATTTATATTGGGCTACATGGACTACGGCACTCTCAGCTAGTGACTGATAATTATAAATTTGATTTTTTTAAAACAAAATTTTGAGTCTGCAGAATGGACAGTTTTTACTGTAATTTTACCAATTCTTTTTTACAATTCATTCTTTTCAGAAGTTGTTCAATTCTCTGTTCATAAATGTTTCTATATTCCATTAACAAAGCCCATCTTTTTTTATACATTCCTTTTTTTCCCCTTTTTCTAGTGTAATGCTTTCTAGACACTGAGCAATGTGAATAGGTTTTCCTGCTTAATTTTATTCCCCCAATCTTTACAGGGTCATGTGCATTTTGCTCATTTCTCTGTAAGTGAGGAATAAGGTAAATTATCCCAATCTGGGATTTCTTGGTTCTTTACTTTGAGCTTAGAGGACATTTTTTTTAAATAACTTTATTTCCTAATCTATGTCTAAAGCTTATGGCTTATTATCAATTTACTAACTAAATTTTGAAGAGGGGCTACTGACTTAAAAATTCCCCAAAACTCTTAAAGCATTAGAAAGTATAACCCAGGGAGAAAAAAAAAGTTTAAATTCAAAACATTCTGCATACAAAATGATAAGAAACTGGCAACTTTAAATTTATCAAGAATGTTCCTAATAAAGCATTACAATATTTAGAAGAACATAGTCCACATTTTCTGCACAATTTTTTTTAAAGCTTGTCTTACTGACCTTCACCACTATGAAGCCATACTGAAATGTAGATCCTGCTCACAGCACCAATTTTGTGCACAAAAGACAACATGATATTTGTGACCATTTAATTTATAGGTTTGGATTCATGGACAACACAGAATCTAGTGATATAAAAACACATTCTTAAAGTTAGTCCATCTCATGGGTGTGCACCCATTTTAAGTATGCTCTTTTGATGAGACTAATTCAATTCAGGTGTGTACCCACTCATTGGGAATGTGTCTTAATGCTATTTCGGGAGTCCTTTATAAATGGAATGAATACAGAGAGAGAAGAAGAGGGCCATGAAAGCAAGAAATTGGAATCATACCTGGAGAAGATGGGAGAGGCCAGCAGTTTCCACAAAGTATTGCCAGTACCTGGGATAAGGAACGAAAGCACTACCTTTGTATTAATCTGAACATTTTCTCAACATCAAAACTGTAAGCTAACAAAATCCCATTGTTTATGCCAAATCACTGCATGGTATTTGCTTTAAATGGACATTGTGAACTTTTCTTTACCGGGATTTAGAATTTTTATTTCTTGAGATGTTCTTGAGCCTTATTGTAAGATAATATAATATTGCTTGGAAACTATTTAATCATTTGGATGTTGCTTTTGAAATTTGTTATATGTGATCACAGAAGTATTTAGTATAGAGTTAGTCAATTATTATACATCCTTTGTGGTAAGAATATTCTATGTTCTCTATTCAACCAATGATGCACGAATTTTTAACTTTTCAACACTGAATGAAGGTCATTTATTGGGGCTGGGTGAGCGCTGGGTGCTGTTATTTCTAATCTTTTTATATTGTTCTTTCACTAAGCTCAGGTAGTTTCCTCACTCACATGCCCTGATCAGCACTTAGCTGAATGTTTACAAGTCCCCTTGAAGGAGACTCTCTACAGCTTTCCCTATCACCCCTGGTCCTCCACTTGTTGGGACTCTCTCCTCTGTGGAATTCTATTCTGGGAACTCTAGCCTCTTTAGCTTCCCCTGGTTCTCAGATTCTTCTCCTTAAATCAGGAATCTCTCTGGTCTCTATCTGGGTTTCCTGTGCCACATTCTGGAAACTTTCTAAAGACACCATGGAACTCAATTTCTTAGTTTCTATTATGGATCACTACCTTTTGCTGTCTCATGTATCTTGCCTTGGAAATTGTCATTTTGTATATTTTACCTCTTATTTGGTGGTTTCATGTGGGAGTTTAAACACTTCCTCTTTCTTCATATTCATTGGAAACAGAAATTTCCTGTTCTCTAAGGATTTTATGTTTTTAATTTTGCACTTATCTATCCTCCCATTCCTTTATTATTATCTTTTTCAATTAGCTCTTCTTATACCCTTACTACATTGTTGTGATAACATTCACTTACTCAACTGCATTTGCTTTTGCTCTCACTTCCATTTTCATTTCAGTTATCCTCAATAATCCCACCAAGGTAAGATCTACAAAACAAAAATCTTTTTGGGAAGGTTTTTGATGACTGATTCGATTTCTTTACTTGTGATTGGTTTGTTGAGGTCATCTATTTCTTCTTGAGTCAAAGTTGGTTGTTCATGCCTTTCTAGGAAGTTGTCCATTTCATCTACATTGTTGTATTTATTAGCATAAAGTTGTTCATAGTATCCTGTTATTACCTCCTTTATTTCTGTGGGGTC
>PVIY010029832.1:0-31614 GCA_004026745.1 Myrmecophaga tridactyla | reverse complement strand
CAAGATGGACTCTTAGACCTCTGCCGGGTAAACCACAGCAAGGAGTTTCAGCTAAAGTCCCAAGGAGTGGATAATTTCAGGAGATTCAAGGACCCTTAAGGGCCATTATGTTCTGGCCAACCTCTCTTCCTCGTTAGACAGTGAATCCCTTGAGCGATAAATTATTGATTTATTTTTGTATTAGCTCAGAATTGGCATCATGTGCCCTAGTACATATACAAATCTCAGCTTCTGAACTTATGACCTCAAGGAACTGTCTGTGGTGTTGAGACCCAGTTGTGGTCTTTTCAGTCATTTGTGTTGATGGGCCAGACCTCACGTGGATTATTCATGGTGTTGGCACATTTCACATCTAACCTTTCCAGGGGTTACCTGGCCCAGAGAACAGGACTTGGGGCTAACCCCAGGGCAGGGAGTGTGGCGAATGCTGGGGTGCTGTCCATGGTTCTGAAAAGTCCTTTCTTCCCCTTCTACTTGGCTGCATCACACCACAGGGTCCCCTTCTCTGAGATGTCTATGTTGCCAGGCTTCAGCCTGTTTTGATGATATAATTGCTGATTGCTCTGCTTCTTGGTCTAGCTTAAACTCCACAAGAATCTGGCCTTTTGTTGTCAATCATATCCTGAGTCCTTGTCATGATCCTTCCTGAATCAAGTCTTGACTGTAATCTCAGTCCTGCCAGTCCTCAGACAACAGCTGGCCCCTGACCGGAAAACCACATTTTCATTTCAACCTGTTGCATCCTAGGAAAACCTGAGACAGAGATTAGTTTTCAGAAAGTTTATTGGGACACATTATGACTGAGGAGAAGAGTCAAAACTGCTTTGGAGCAAACTGTAAATGTGTACTTTGTCCATTCCGAGACAATGTGAACTGCTTCTGGTACTCATTTCTGGTAAGGATGGGAAAGGCAAGCTAAAGGTCACATACCATGTACCTGAGGCGAGGTAATCCTCTCTAGCACATTGGACACAGTGATTGCGACTGGGACTACAGCTCAATAGGTGGTTCAACCTCCAAGACCCATCTGTCTTTGGTAGGGACAAGGCTGGTGAATTAAATGGAGTTTTGAAGGTGATGACTCCCCCTGCATCCTTTAGATTCTTAAAGATGTCAGTGATCTCTGCCATTCCCCCAGGAAGTAATATTGCTTTTGATTTAATATCTTGGCTCAAAGTCTTCCACTAGGCATTTCCCACCATAATAGCTCTTATCCCAAAGTTGCCAACTATCACATATGTCCATTTCAATTATAGATCCATGGATGATGGGGAAAAATTATCAGCAAATCTGTGAGCCCAGTGTGAGCAGCCTTGGGCCATTTATACCCTTCACTCTAATGGGGGACTACAATGCCTTCACTCTAATGGGGGACTACAATGCCTTCACTCTAATGGGGGACTACAATGACACTTAGGTCTTCAGGTGTCAAGTCATCAAGGTGTAATTATCGACTTGGATAAAAAGCCTTAAATGTGTGGGCGTTCTCCTTCCTCCAGTATCTACTTATCCAAATAAATGACTATTAGTCACTTTGGGAAAAGACTGGGGAAATATTTTTGTAAAGACTGCCATGATATTGTGTGGTTCTTCCTCTTGGTGACCCAACCTTTTCTTCAGTCATTGAGTTCTGGCTCTGAAAACTAGTCAAGGGATTGTGACTTTTTATTGGCGCAGCTCCCCTCAGCTTCCTGGTCGTTCATTCTTGATTTCTTTTTGTTGTCTACATTGGTCAATACCCTTGTTGGCTACCATCTTTCTTGACCTTAAAGATGCCATGTTCTATTAATCAGCTCCATAGCCCTCTTTAGGTCAGTTCCTCTTGGCTACCACATTGACTTTGCTGCTAGTTAGGATAATTGTCCCTATCTTGCTTGTAGTGGTTAAGTCACAATTCTATTTAGGCTCTTATCATCCCCCATTTTTATCAGGAAGCTCAGTTCTGGGATGGCATCTCCTACCTTCAGCCCCATCCTACTACAGAGGACAGCCACCATGGCACTTCTTATTGCTATAGGCACCCTTCTTACAGTGTATTCCATATTGCTTTAGATAGTCCATATTGCTCCAAGCCCTCCCGCAAAATTTAAGGCATCTGATGGGTTTTCCAGTCTATTGTATCTACTCTTCCTCCACTATCTACTACAGCATTTCTATTTCATTAAGAGTGGACCATTACTTTCTTCAAGTTTTGAAGGGTCATCGTAGCAGCATGTCAACATCATCTTCTGCAGTCCTTGTTACATCCTGTATCCCAGGAGAGTTCTCCCCTATCAATTGCTTCTCCTCGTTCAACTTTATGCCCTGCTCTCTTATCTAGCACCCTCAGAACCAAAATCCTACATGCATTCTGCTGGCTCCTATCAGTAACAGTTTGTGAGGTCTTTCACCTCTCCCAGAATTCTGTCCAGCACTTCCCTGAGTAGGTTATGTTGTTAGTCTAGTGGAGAGGAGGTGGGGGCAGATTCTGAAGGGGGAGACACATGTTGTCTTGCAAGACAGACTTCTGCAATATCTTCAATTCAAGGAGGAGTGGGATACTTCCATAGGCCCAGAGGGTTCAGAGGAAAATGGGAATTCAAGATTTTAACATTGTAACATTTTGTATCAATCCAGATATGCCCATCCCACTTCTCAGGGTCCCATTTCTTCTGTCAGGTGCTTGACATTGCTGAGAATTTAACCTTCTCTAAATCTCTGCTACTCTTCTGATTAAGTCCTAGGATTGGCCCTCTTGCTGCAAAAGATGAAAGTTTCTTTATATGCTGCCAAAAAATGCATAGCTAATCGATTCCTAAAGTACTATTTGCCCCATATCCATTTCCATACACACCAGTGCATTTCCTTTCCACCAGTATGCCATCCAAGTTGACTACCAGTAAAAATGTTAACAATTGCATTGCTGCCTCTTTCCAGGGGAATATTAGATGCAATTATGAGCCTTTGCTGAAGCCATCCACTATCCCTGGGTGGAGAAACTCAAACTGGTCCATAAGAGCAAACCCTATGCAGCTACCATCTACCACCAGTTCTAGAGTCCCCATTGCTAGCTGGTTGGCAGGTGAGATTCAACTCTAAAATTTCACCTTAGCATCTCCTTTCTCAGACCACTGGCACAAACTCTCAAGGTTTCCTGAGAAGCAGACTTGAAGAAGTGCAGGAAGTGTATTGCCCTTGGATCAACATCAGTAGAGGAAACATAGGAAGCAGGAATAGGAAGAGGGATATGTCAGGAGCTCTGGAGCTGGGAGGGCCCTGTAGTGTTGTCATGAATTGGGGTAAAGGGGCTGGGTCTTTGTGTCCCACATCAGTCAGTGACTGGAGGCAGGCCGGCCAAGGGATGCAGGTGTGACCTTGGGTGAGATGGCTTTCTTCAGTGGACAGTGATCGCTGGAGGAAGACTTGGCTGTGAGCTGTTAGTCACAGCGTTTCCACAGCATCCACTGTGTATCACCCCACAATCTTATCTGAACCCAGCCTCCCTGCAGCCTTCACTATGACCCAGACCTTCCATGTGGGACAAAGGATGCTCTGCAGTCCACTTTGTGTGGGGGACCGGTTTTCCGAAGGGTTTTGCTTATTTGGGGATATTGAGAATTAACTATATCTGACATTACTGAATTCACTTTTCAATTTTATAGAAAGCTTTTTCCTTCCAGGTATTGCCGTTTTGTTTCTAAGATACAAGCAAGATCTCTGCAAACTGAAATAGCATGTTTTTTACTTAGTATTTTAGAATTCTAAAATATGTTCGCACAATTTTTTATCAACTTAATTGAGGTGTAATTTATACAAAGAAAACACATTCATTGTGAGTGAGTTTTGACAAAGGCATACCATCACTCCCAATCGAGATATACAACATTTCCATCATCCCAGAACATTCCCTCAGGCCCTTGCTCACTCACCCCCCTTCCATCCCTGCCCCAGGGAACCACTGATCTTATTTCCATCGCTAGAGATTCATTTTGCTTATTCTAGAATTTTATACAAGTGAGATCCTACAGAATGTACTATTTTATGTCAGGCTTATTTTGCTCAGCATAATGTTAGTGTGATTTATCCTTGCTATGCATGCAGGTAGTTTGTCTCTTTTGTTGATAAGTCATATTCCATCGTCTGGATATACCAGAATTTGTTTACCCATTCACCTATTGAGGGACTTGTTCTTTTTGGTTTATTGTCATGAAATAACAGGACACAGGCAGTGTTATCCAGAGTGCAGCTCAGGCAGCAGCCTGCAGAGTCCTGTAGCTGGGGGTGTGGAAGAGGGGGGCTGGACCAGTATCACTTAACAAAGGACCCCTAGGAAACAATGACTGGGAAATTTTGTCCGAGGCATGAATTTTTCCAGAGGATGCTCTAAGAATCTTCTTTGGATGCTTCTTCCATTAGCATCCTGCCAAGCAGTCTTAATTCTCCTTTTTAATTCTGGGTGATAATAATGGAGGGGCAGACCTGCGAAGCCATCGGTTTTGGCACATGCATGTCAAATGGACTATATATCATGACATCAGACATTTTGAGAAAATTGCTTTTCCTCCCTGAATGGCAAGTCATAAATAATTTCAGGTTGGGAAGAGCTCTGGTGAGCATGGGGGGTGGGGGCACTGCTAAGGGCTCAGAGCTGCACCCTTCCCCAGATATTTGCCCTCAGCGGACAGAAACCTTCTCTCCAGGAAGGTGCTGCCTTCCCACTGGGCATGATCTGCAGCCCTTCCTTGTGAGCAGGTACACCAGCTCAGGGACAGAGGGGGCTGAGCCCTGGTGGGTAGCATTTGCCGAGATCTGTGGTGTAAGTATCCCACCGTCGCCCATTCCAAGCTGCCATGCAAAAATAAACACAAAGTTACTTAGAGGTATAAACATATGCAATAAAACCGTTTTAAAAGGCTAAACACATAATGTTTCCAAATATTATAATTTGAAATCGGAAGCACTTATTCATTTTCATATAATTCTCCTGATACTCTTCATCACGTATTAGTGATCAGAAATGAGGTGTGATTCCCCAATCCCTGCCTGCAAGAGCTAAGTAAGATCTTACTGTAAGTTGAAGAGAGTTTTGCCCTAACTCATGGAAAGTGTCAAGAACGAACTGCTGTGGGTTTAATTGATCATAGATGGATTGTGGTATGGTGTATATGAAAGCTATTGAATGCAACTTTCAGTACTTACTGAAAATCTTTATTCTTTTGGGATTAAAAAAAGAAGGCTAAACACAGAATTCAGCATAGTGGCTGTCTTGGCGGGCGCAGCTGGGTGGCGGTGGAGGCAGTGTCTGAGGGGCCTGGAGAAAGCGTCAGTGGTCCTGATAAAGCTGTTCTTTGAATTGTGTGCTGGGCACCTGGAGTTTGCTCTCATTTCTTATAGCGTGTATATTGTATGTTATGTACTTCTTTGTGCATGAATGAAATGTTTCACGACAAAAACCATCCAAGTGAAGCCTTTTCAACATTCACATTGTTTTCATTGACACGTGACTTTTTGGTAGGGATGCGGAAGCAGCTTGGGGGCTGGTTTCTTGGCTCCCCCTGTACGCTGGATGCTGGGTGTGATTGCAGAGTTCACACCCTCATGGATGGAGCTTTCCATTTCCCTAGGAAAGGTAGGAGCAGGAGGCAGGTGAGGGCCCTCTCCCACCAAGGACGCAGAATGCAGTGCTCCGGCTTGGAGGCCCATGCCTGCCCTCTACGCACCCAAATAAAGTTCTTCGGGCCTGATGGAGCTCTTAAAGCCAAGCCATTTCCACTGGTGGATACTCAGCATCTCAAGACCTTAAAGAATCATAATTATTTTCTGGGTCCCAGATACCCTGCTTTCTACTTCACGTGGATTAGCTCATGTAACTCCCTCCACTGACTGCATTTTCCACATGAGGGAATTGGCTGCATTTTCCACATGAGGCAATGAGGGATCTGGGTGGCTTCCCCACAAGATTGGTAGCCCAGCTCTTGCCAGGTCAGCCTGGTCTTGCAGCCCATGCTCCTGTTCCACATGAGACCACCTGCACCTCTGCTACCACTACAGCTGCTCAGGCCACAGCACTGTCCCCGCTAACAGCCCCGGCTTCCCCTTCAGCAAAACCTTCCTTCCTCAAGATTCCATTTCTGCGTCCCAGCTGGGGAGATGGAGATAGAGTGTCTGGCCCACACTTGGGCACCCAGAAGCACTGGCCATCCTGAGCAGAGCCAGCACTCATGCAGGCTCCTTCCCAAGCCTGCTGCTGGGTCTTTCACATCATCACTTATTCCTGGAGACACATATATTCTTGGGTGCATTATGAAATTGGTGAAACTGAGGCACCAGACAGGGGAACTACTGTCATCAGGGGACTCCGTGGGGGGGATCTCGGGGGTCAGGCCCCACTAATCCAGACACCAGCACAGCAAGCAAGGGAGGGGCTATGGTCCCAGGTAAAGGCAGCCTGTCCATCACAGAGAGGTCCCGGGGGGAAAGGGAGGTACAGGTAGCCAGGACTGGAGTGGAAGGGGGTGCCTCGAGCTCTGGGGAAAGCAGAGGAGAGCTGTCTGCATCCCAGCCCCCCAGCAGGTCATTGCAGGGCTATACACACAGCCCCATGAGAAGGCAGGGTGTAGGTGGGAGCAGGGACCTGGGGGCCATGGACGACTGGGTATAGACCCTGACTCGGCCACTTACCAGGTTGTGCAACCCAGGCTGGCTTCCAAGCAGCTCACTCAAGTTCCTCCTTTGGGGTGCTGTGGGGTGGTGGGTGGGTGTTCCTCCCTGGGGCCCAGGCTGCTGAGCCAGGATGCCCAGCCTTCTACCCTGGAACCAGACACATGCCCCCTGCGGAGGGTGGGTTCCCAAAAGCGTTTGGGTCCAGGGTCGTGGTAGGCATCAGGCACTCGGGGTCCCTGGATCGTCTCTGCCTTTCATCTGCCCTCCATCTGCGAAGTCCTGGAGCCCCAGCTGCGGGTGGGGGTGGAGGTCCCAGGGCGCAGAACGCCCCGAGACCGGCAGGAGGCAGCAGGCTTGGAAGGACCCAGAACCTGCTCTGGACGCCTGCAGGCCTGCCTGAGGAGGAGGGGGACCCCAGGAGCAGGAGAGGCAACAGAAGTCTGGAGCCCAGAGAAAAGTGTGGCCTGGGAATGGAGATTGAGGTGGTCACCAGTGAGGACACCAAGGGATTTCTTAGGAGACTCTAATCAGGTCAGTGAATGGGATTCTGGGGGGTCCCTGGGGGCATGGCTAGAAGGAGAGTTACTGGGTGGGGTCAGGTGGATGTGCTCTTGAGCAGGGGCGTGTCGTGTGTCCAGGGAGGGTGCAGCTGAGTTGTTTCTCCAGCTGAACTCTGAATGAGGTGCTGCCCCCGGGCTCCCCTTCCCCAGCATCTCCTCTGGGGCTTCCCCAGGACCCAGGTGCCTGGACCTGGGGACTCATCCCTGGGGTAAATCCACCAGAAAGGGCAGCAGAGATAAGCTGGCTCCGAGAGTGGCCTCCTGTGCCCCGGGCCACTCTTCTCTCTTCCCCCACCCCAAGCCTGAGGCCAGGCCAGCCCTGGAGACAGGCCAAGTCCCAAACCAGGCGCTGGGACCCACCTTCCCAGTCTCCCAGTCAGGAGTCCGCAACTTCTGGTTCTCTTAATTGATTGTCCACAGGGAAATAAACAACAAAAAAAGGCAAAACAATGTTCCTTTTCATTTTCCACCTGTGTGAGTCCCAAAGCCTCACGGTTCTCCCCTGTGGTCCTGGCACCAGCTGCCCAAATCCGAGAAAAGGGAAAGGCAGCTGTGGGCACTGGCCTGAGCCCTCAGCCAGGGCATCCAACAACCCCTCAGACTAAGCCTCCCCCCAGGACAACATCCTGGGTCCCTCATCAGCCGGCAAATGTACCCTGCCCCACCCCACCCATCCCGCCCCAGCTCCCCTGACCCCCACCCCCAGCCAAGCCAGTAAGCAGGGCCTGAGGATTTCATTCCGAGCTCAAGTTATTACCAAGTGCAAGAGGAAGTGATGGGGAAGGCATAAGCTTTCCTTTTAATAATGAATCCCATTTCCTCTTGGAGTTGTTTTCCCTGCAACCTATGCTTTTGCAGGAAATGGAAGAAAATGAAAAAGATTTTTTAAAAAGTCATGTAGTGTGTACTTAACAGCGCTGCAAAGCCTTCCCAGCAGAGGTCGAGGCCAGTGGGGCGGGGTGCCCAGGGCCTGTCCCCCACACCTTTGCCTGGCTCGCCTCCCATGGCAGGGATCCAGATGTTTCAGATGCTTCCCGGCTTGGCTTTGGGTTGGGGAAGTAAAGAGCCGCCCTCCCGCTGTTCAATAACGGATGACCATTTTTCTCCAATTAAACTGAAATTGGAGGATCCTCAGACTTAGACACCCAAGTGAAATAATTAGTGCTTAAAATGTTAATTGTGCTCAGATGTGCCTTTGCCAGTGGGGGCTGTCTGCAAACCAGTGTGTAGTCAACTCTCGGTAGCGAGAGAACTTGAAGCTGGATCTCTGCCTCTGTGCACCCCTGCAACCCCCTCCCCCACCTGGCCCGAGGCCAGGACCCTTGCTTGTGTGACTCTGGCGAATGGGCTGCGTGAGCCCTGGTGTGGTGTGGCCCTGCCAGCCCGGCCGGCCCACCGTCTCCAGACACTGACAGGCAATGTGCCCTGAGGGATAGAAAGAGGGCACGGAGGAGGCAGAGCTGCCCAACTGGCTCTGCTCCCCCCACTGGGCCAGCACTGTGACCAGTGCAAGACAGGTAACCTCCCTGAGACCTCTCGTGCAAGAGAGGGGTAGTTACAACTGGTCTGTTGAAGAGACGTTTTTTTCTGTCCCTGCCTGTCCATTCGGTCCCTGCTGACCATGCATCCTGCTTGCTCAGGCCTTGGGTGAGTTCTCCTGCAGGGACTGCCTTGAGACCTGGATCTAAGGGAGGCGGGGGTGGCGAGACCACCCGCCACCCACACTGGTCCCACCAGCCTGCCCCTGAAGAGGGGAACCTCCGCCCCTGCCCAGTTTGTTCCCTCGAGGCACCTCCTGCAGGCTGCATGGCCCACACATGAGTGCAACTTCGCTCTCCGCAGACACAACACACCTAAGAGGCTTAGGCTTCTTTATCCCTCACATATTCTGTGTTCCCTGATCCGCCACATAATAAAATGACTTTCTCTCTCGTTGTCATGGAAAGTATATATTAACTGATTAATATTAATGTGTTAGCCGATTAATATTAATATCCGAACCGACTCCTACTTCACAGGGAAAAGGTGTTGGTGAGCGGGGTAGAGCTCCGGCAGCTGTCTGTGCTTGGCAGGTCCCGGGGAGACGACAGAAGCCCATGCTGACCCTTTCCGCCACGCGTTACGGACGCCCTGTCATCAGGGAGGGCTGCTAGAGCTGGGACCAAAGCGTGTTTGGATTCTGATTGTGACAATTAAAATCCTTGCCATCCGAGGCAGTATATTTTATCATTTGAATAGCATTTGACATTCTCCTAACATATTTTCCCAGCCACATTGTCAAATTGGGTGATAAAAGGTTAGTTTTGCTCCTGAAGTTGAAATACGTTCCCATTGTTCTTTATCTGCCTGGAATTAGAAAGGTTTCCGTATTATATATTCTAAAGGTCTTGTTATCGAAATTTGCCAGACTTCATAAAACAAACAAAAAAATTTTTTTTTGCTCCTGTTTTAAGCCAAGACGAACAGAACCTTTTGTCTTCTGACATTGGAGATTGTTTCCAGTGGTCTCTTTTCGGGCTGTACGCAAAGGGCTCGAGGGGGTCAGGGAGGCCAGGGCCTTGCTTACAACTTGGATTTGGGGCTGCAGCCACCGCTGTCACCTGTGCTGCCTCCCTGAACATCGGGGAAGCCTGAGAAGGTCAGGGAGGCCCAGCGTCCCGCCCCATAGGGGTGGCACAGCCGGAGGCTGGACCAGGGGTCTGTCTGTGGCCATGTAGCTTTCCCATCCTTTCTCTAAGACTCTGGTGCAGGCTCTGTCTCCCCTCCAAGTACACACCTGTCCAGCCCAAGCCCTTGCCCAGTTTTGATGCTGAATCCCCACCTCTGGTCATCGAGCTCATCTTCAGACCCCCCATCCTCCCTCCGAACCTCATGCTCTCACCTCATCTACCTGCAAGCCTCATTCACTCTATCCCAACACCCAGCTCCATGCCCCTTCCCTGCCACAGCCTGCAGAAAGCTGAGCTTTAGATTCATACCCAAGAAGCTCTCTTCCTGGGGCAGAGAAATATGTTCTTAGAAGAGCCCCACAGCCCGAAAATGCCATATCAAAGTCAGTCTTAAGACATCATGGTATGGGTGACTCCGGGATTCTGGGGGGAAGTGATCCATTAGGAGGTGTGTGGTCCCAGTCCCTGCTCTTGCACATTTATCTAGGAGGTGTGGGCAGGGGAATCAGTGGGGAGGGGCTCAGGCTGCACAAAGTGGTGCCTTCTGTGTCCGTTATGATGGCACGGGGATGGCTAGGTGGAGTATGGGTGGCAGATAGGATGGAGCATGGATCGTGGTGGGGTGCATGTGGGTGGGATTGTGTGCGGTGGACAGTACATAGGTGGGGGGCAATGGTGGGTGGGTGTCATATCAGTGACACGTGGTGACGGGCAGAGGGCCCATGGATTCAGGTGGAGTGGTGCATGGATGATGGCTGAATGGAGCCTGATGGATGTGGATGGAGTGGGGTGGTGAGTGGGTAGCGGGCTGACTTCCCCAGCCAGGTAGGGGCTGATGCAGAAGAGGAATCCCTTGGACACTTCTGTCCTCACTTCCACCACATTCAACCATGTGGGCTCTCCCTCCTCTCCAACCTGCTCCCAGGAGAGCCCCATGCGACCACTGCATTTGTGGCCTTTAAACAATATAATGTCATATAAACAGCATCCACAGGGGACTCTAGAAGGAGGGCAGGAGGTGCTGGTGCCCAGGGCTCACCCTCTAACCTGGCGGTGTGCCTTGTACTCCCAAGGCCTTGATCACACCCGCTGTCTGTGCAGGGACGTGGGTGCTAACAAAAGGCCTAACGGGAAGCCCGTGTGAGTCCAGATCCACCTGTACTAGACCAGGGCTGCGTCCCCTGGCTGAGCCCTCGGGGGCTTGGACCCCTCCACTAGGAAGAGCAGGTCTTCCCAGGAAACGTGACCCCGGCCTGCCTCTTCCCACCCCCTCCCCACGGCCTTGGTGCCAGGAATACCATGACCTTTACCACTGGGGACGCTCGTGCTCGCAGGCACTTCTGGCAGAGCGGCAATGCACTGGGGCGGTGGGAACAGTCGAGTGTTCACCCCCCCTGCGTGGGACCCCCAGTATCTGAGGGTGCAGAGCCAGCCGCTGGCCCCGGATGTCAGGGGCAGAAGCAACAGTAGTCTAACAGAGGACTTCCTCTGAGGACGGGAGCTGGGAAAGCAGGCCTTCGGTTTCTTCCTGAGTCCAGGCTGGGTCCCATCAAGGCCTGTTGTGGACGTTAAACCTGCCCACATCTTGCTCTTTGGAGCGAAGTCTCAGTGGGCAATGAGCACTTGCTGCTAATGGTCTGAGTGGGAGGTCCCAGCTCAGGGGGCACCTGCCGGCAGCTGACCCTCACGTCCCCACCCCCAGGGGGCTCAGTTCTGCAGAGCCATCCTAGTCCAGCCCTTTCGTGTCCTGGAAAACACGGGAGTGTTTTTGATAGCCTCATAGTGTTCCAGAACCCACCCTGAGCACAGCGGAGAGGTGGAGCCCTTGGCTGGGGTGGGGGCAGGTTCTGATATGGATTCCTGGGCCTTTCACTTGGGGATGCAGCAGGCTGAAAGCTGGAAATAACAATCTCATAACACCCACCTCCCACCCGCCTTCCCAGGGCAGGAGGGTCAGGATGGTGCCTCCCTTTGGTTTTCCTGCTGTTCCAAAATCCTTGCCATCTCCAGCTGCATCCAACCCTTCTGACACGCCCTGCTCAACCCACCCACCCGCCTAGCACCGCGTGCTCCCTGTGCTTGCCCTGCCCCACACCTGTCGCTCCATAGCAGCTCCTCATTCTGTAATCACCTCCCCAACACACAGGAAACGTACTGGTCGCCACCGTAAACACCGCCGGCATGATTTGTTGCCATCGTCACAACATTTTGTTTGGAGCTATAAACCTCCAGATGTAAATCAAGTCATCAGAAGGAAGGACATTTAATCCTGCTGCGGTGGACTATGCAGCTCACGCCCAGCTAGTGGATCATGGACTTAGGAGGAAGGCATGGCCTGGAAGGTTGAAGGCAGCAGCCAAGCTGCTTTTGTTTCTTGCAATAGCACATTCATGACTGCAAAGAGGTGTCCCGAACATGCACCTGGTAATCCAGGCCGGAGTCTTCATTCTGTGGGAAAGGCATGCTGCGGGGGAGGGGCCGCCTCCGTGCCTATGATGGGCTGTCTCAGTCCTGATAGCAGCTGTGCTGGTTGGACTTCAAAGGAAGCAGGAAAACAGCTTAGAAATCCTCTTTCCGCTCCTTTCACAGTGACCCGGCCACCCTGCACCATCACAGGAGAGCATATTCTATTTGCAAAGCCGGCTGGGTCTAATTCCCTGGATTTGCTGCAGATGTACAGGCAGAGGTTAAGGAGAGGGCTGCTAAGTCCGGGGACCTCGGATGCGGCCATCTAGGAACCTAGCACCGACACTGAGTTCCCTGCAAGTGGCTCCTCTTGCAAGTGGAGGTATCCCCAAAATGCTGGAGGGGAAGAGGCCTGCGGGGCTTGGCTGAGGGGTTGCCTTCAAAGATTTGGGCACATTTTAAGTTCATGTGACAATTGTGAAAATTCTTGTGCTCAGAGCTAAAGAGTGCGGCACTAGGTGGTGAGGGTGGCTCCGGATCTCAAGCACCCAGGGCTGGGTTGGGTGCTTCGTGTCTGTGTTGCCTCCAAAGACAGCCCTCCAGGTTTTCTTCTGATAAACTGAGGCCCTGGTGCTGGCTTATCCCACTGGTTTTACCCAAAGTCTGTCCTGAGTTTCCAGCTGGGAGCTTCTTTCTACAGTCTTGTGTCTCTAGTTCAAAGGAGCCAAACTCTCCCCCATCTGCTACTCCCCACTCCTGATCTCCCTCTTGGTGGCCAAGAGACCTCTTCCTTGGCCCTCATTACTCAGGACTTACCAAGCCCTCCAGCCCTGTCTGGCTCAGCTGTTCTGCACATCCCCTCCTGCGCTCCCTCCCCTGCCTCCGCTCAGGCCTCACCACTCTCACCTGCATCATGATGTCAGAAGCCTGATCCATTTTCCTGCTTCCTAGGGCTTCCCTCTTCTCCAAATCATTCCCCAGTCACTTCCAGAATGACCTTTGACCCTGCAGCCAGTGGGCTTCTCTCTCCCTTATTTCAGGCTTGCAATTAATGCCCAAGGATCGGTCACTGTTTGTGAGCTGGAGTTGTGCCGGGGATGGCTGTTACCTGGGGCTGTGGCACATTGGGCCTGTGTGTCTCTGTGCCAGCTGATGCACTGCCGGGCTTGTAGCTCAGCCCCAGGCTGCCTGGGATTGGCCGTGGGAGGATAGGGTGCCAGGCGCCAGCCACCAGCCCAGGCTCAACTGGCCGCCTGGTCAGTCCATACTGCCTTTGCCTACAGGGTGTTGGGCTGGGCAGAGCCAGCCAGAGAGAGTAAGTGGGCTCTTGGTAAGGTGCCCAGGGAAGATGGGGGCCCCTGAAGCCAGCCACTGCTGAGGTCAGGATTGATGTCTGCACTCAGGGTTCGTCCCCATCAGGGAAGCCAGCCAACCCCCAGCCCCCACCCCAAACACTTCCTGAACTGCTCATTCCCCAGCCCTGGGCTGGACCTGACTCTGAGTGACCCCATCCACAGTGCCTGGGTCAGCGAGGGGCTGCCACCCGTATCCAGGTCCCTCTCCATGGCTCAGTGGACCACATCAGCACCTGGGGAGTTCTCCTGAGGATCACTCTACCTCTGCCCCTGAGCTACCCTTTTTAGTGTCACCAGCAGGAGACCCGACGACCCCTGAGGGCCTAGAGTGCCTCCTCGGGACAGAGCGTCTCCTGCAGTCGGGGACCCTTCAAGAAGCATCACCTGAGACTGATCACAGGCAACAGCTGTGACGGGCCCATCAACCACTGACCAGCTCAGTAATTGCCACTGTGGCCAAAACAACACATCCTGAGGCCGGCAGAGCTGGATGGATCATTATCTCACGGTCAGGCCACCGTGGGAGTGAGACTGCCCATTGGCTGCCTCCCTCTGATAGCCCCAGGCTGGGCCACTTGGTTTTGTTGGCACTTTTCCTGCAAACAGACCGCCCTTGGTACAGCCACCTCAGCCCCAGGCTCCAGCATACATCACTCATTTTCATTTCCCAGTGACCACGTGGCAGGAATTCACTATCATTTAGGCCAAATTAGGCCCCTTCCTGCAGAGCTGCCTGGAGAGCAGTCGGCCAGGTGCTCTGTTGGCCTGACAGGAGGGCTCATTGCATCCGTCCGTTTCACCTGCTGGGCCCTGTCAGCACAGCCACGGCCTCTCAGAGCCCCAAGCGTGGCTCCCCATGGGCCGCGGGGAAGTAGCTGGGGCTTCGGCTAGGGAGCTACCTCGGCTCCGCATTTCCTCTCTGAGAAGTTCAGGGCCTCACCGGAACATTCCGGGCTACGCGCTCCTCTGCCATTGCTCATCCCTCAGTCCTCCGACCCCTCCCACTGCCCCCGGGACATCCACACCCGGGAGACCCACAGGCATCTCAGGCTCAGTGAGACCCTGCCCCCGCTTTGCGGGAAATGGCACCAGCCTCCCCCAGCTGCTCAAGCCAGAAACCAGAGTCTCCCAGTTGCAGTTGTGTGCCAGAGCCAGCCTGTGCCAGCCAAAAGAGCCGACTGCGCACACCCCTTCTCAGCTGCCAGCTGCCATGGCAGGAGTATTCACACCGCGGCAACCAGCAAGCGCAGCAAAGCAGGGCTCCCCTCCCTCCTGCCCACCCGGAAAGCCTGTTGTTAACCATTTTCCAGCACACCACTGTGCTGTGCTGATTGCTCCTCCTGAAGTAGTCTTCACATCTCCAGCACCGCCCCCCTGCCCCCTCCCCACTATCACATGTGTCCAGGCCTTGGGTGTCTCCCACCCAGGTGATGGGAACATCCCTTGACCGGCTTCTCGGCATCAGCCCTTCATGCTAGAATGGTCCTTAAATTTAAGATAACTCTCCACAGCTTAAGACCCTTCTAGGAGATATGGTCCCATGCCTGGCCAGGACCAGAAGGGCTCTTGCTTGCTGGCCCACACAAACCCCCATGGCCCTGCCTTCTCTTGCCATCCTCCAGGGTCTGTGGCCCAGCCTCCTTGGCCTTTGACCCCTCCTCCTGGGAGCCCTGCACTAAGATGCATGCTCTGCCAGGAATGCCATTACCCACAGGTGCCAATAACTGTCACTACCTTAGGGAGCCCTCCTCCCCCCACGCCCTGGGCCTGTAGGCACTGACGTCACACCTCACCTGCTCTGTCCCCGGTGGGGACACAAGGGCTTGCTTGTTCAGTGCCCAACCCTCCAGCTGGAATGGGAGCTCCATGTGGGCAGGGCCACAACAGTCCTGTCCATGGCTAAGACACTGGTTCCATTGCCCAGGATGCTGCCCGGCACATGCAGGTGCTCTGTCACTGCTGAAGGAAGGGACACGTGGTGTTGGATGGCACAACTGTCCTTCCATGGCAAGCTGCAGGGTGAAGGCCAGCTGCCTGACTGCATTGCTGCTAGCATACTGCATGGGAGGTAGAGGTGGGGGCACCAGTGGCATCACAGCTCTGCTGGCCAGGGTCACTCTTAGGCCTTTCTCATCTGTGACAAAAGCCCCTGCATATCCCAAGAATACGTGGAGGAAAGAAAAGGCCTGGCTGCCCTAGGCCCTGGGCCGTGCACACTAAAGCCCTCACAGATGCAAGCACATACTCCCCACGGGGCATGTATCCTATCACATGAGCAGGAGACACACATATGTGCAACATAGTAGATGGCACATTTGCTGGGGCCACCCATGCATGCAGTCACACACACGCACATACCCCATATACACACACCCAAACACTCCCCACATGCACACACACACTGTGTACAACATACCCCAGGGACACGCACGTGCACCCAAACACACCCCACATGCGCACACACACACACACACACACACTCTAAATGGTGGGGGGCCCTGCAGGCTAACAGGAGAGCATTGCGTCAGAAGCTGGGACCCCTCCCTTGTGCTCAGGCTCTCAGGACACCCCTCCCAGCCAAGTGATTGGCAGCTGGGTGGGCACAGCCAGCCAGGAGGCTTTGGGGTTTGCAGAGCTGCTAACAGGCCAGCTAGTGATTGGCAGGCGTCTCGGCTCCTCGGCTCCTGGACAGCTCCTGGGGAATTCACTGTCAGGACTGAGCTGACAGGGAACTACCCAGTCAAATCGTGGATCCTGGTCACGGAGGCCAGGCAGTGGAATTGCTAAACCAAGCAAGCAGCACGTAGAGCCACTGGGAGCCCATCAGCCCAAGGCAGGAAGATTCCAGCACCCCTCCCCTCGGGCCCATCCCGGAGTCCCAGCCCTGGCTACAGGGCTGTTCCCAGGGAAACGCGACTGCCACAAAGGTCCCAGGAGATGGAACATTCCCAGCAGGGAGCTCTCCCCCGGCCCACTTCCATGCCTCAGTTCCCGTGCCCTTCTGACTTCAGATGTGGGAAACCAAGTTTCAGCGAAGCCAGGGGACTTGTCCAAGAGCACATAGCAGCACTCTCTTACAAAAAACTAAGAAAAAAAATATATATATGCTCTCCTGTTAAAAGCTCTGCCTCAGCAGGGAGAGGAAGCCATGCTCTGCTCTGGGCCAAAGGCCAGGGGTCACCAAATGGGCAACACAGAGCTATGACCGATTGGTAAGTTCAGCAATTCAAAGACGCCCCCCACAGAGGCTGCAGCTCAGATGTGAGGCCCCTGCATGGCCACACCAGGCCTGGTCACAGAGCCACTTTGGGACCCAGGGACAGTGGGCACCGTGCCCAGGCTGCCCCTCCACCCTGAACCCCATTTTCCAATCCTGGGCCCTGGGGACAGCAGGGGTGGATTCCACTGAACTAGAGGCTGGTCTCCAGGCTGCTGTGCGGCCTTAGCAGAAAATTTAATAAGGGGATTTTTCCCATGACCACATGTGAGAATTTATTCCCTCAGCCAGACTTCTGCTGTTTGAATTCTGTGCCTCAAAGTTCAGGCCACCCCGTAATTGCTGAGTGTGTTTAAACTTCAGTTTTGCATCTAATCTCCATAAGTTAACAGTCTGCCCTGATGCTGGTAGCAGCTCCCAACAAGGTCATCGAGAGTGAATTCTGCCTGGTGGAGTGGGGAGGGGTGGTTGGACTCTTACCCCCGGACCAGAAGAGACCTCAAAAGGACAGAGCCCAGGTGATGGGGAAAGAGCCAGAGGAGCTGGGTCCAGGGCGAGCAGATGGCAGGGGGTGTATATGTCATGGTGGCCGGCCGTTGGTCTGCCCCAGTATGTATCCAGGCACCCTGGAACACAGGCGATGGGAGCACATCAGTCTGTCACCACTGCTCAGACGTCCCAGTTCAGCAGGGGCAATGCTTTCTCACCTCCCCTGGGTTGTCCCTGTCTGCCCACCCTGGCTGTGGGTTCTCCCCGGAGGCCTGGCACTGCTGCAGAGGTCTTGGCATGCTGCTGGCATGTCCCAGCACTGAAGGTCTAGGGACTAGAACCCAGAGGTACCAAGAGAAGACATGGCAGCGCTGGGGCTGAAGGGTCTTTCTTGCTGCACACAGGCGCAGGAGCTGCTCCTTTCTAATCAGGATGCAGAAACAGCAGCACCGAGGCTGACCTGGGCAACCACCTTTGGTGCCCCCAGATGCTGCTGCCAGGGAGCTAGGGTGGGATGGAAGCTTGGACTCAGGATCTTGTATATGTAGTGTAGTCAGGGCCTCTGTCTTCAATATCTCCCCTGGTTGAGGTCAACCTGAGCCCCTGAGGATACAGCAGAAATCCCTGGAGGTTTCCTCGCATGGCGATCAGCCTAGCAGACGTGTGAGTGGGCAGGACAAACGGATGTGGAACAGCTCCCATGTGGGCCTAGCCACCGATGAGCCAGGACATTGAAAAGCTGCCAAAGAAACAGGTTCCTGAGAAGGAAAACTCTGGAACCTGGGAAATCCAAGAACCATCCAGAATGCAGCCTAAGGCAGGGGCTTTGGACTCATGTCTAACCCCTACACCCTTTACCTGGCCCCTCATCCTCTCCTACCATGTCCTTCTTTAAAAGGTGCCTGAACTCCTTTCCCAGACCATAGCATCCTGGGTGGCAAGACCCCCACCCCAGCCTGCAGGGTGGACCAGGCTCAATGCCCATCAGGGCTTGGGATTGGGAGTCAAGCAGCCAGAGCAGAGGTCATCCTTGTCAAAGCCACTGACCCGAGGCTGGAGGAGGTTGGGACTCATGAGATGCTTCCTGCACTTTCTAGGCACTTGGGCTCCATTTTGACCCACACTGGTGTCTTTTGTCTACACAGCCTGATCAACAAGCTGGTCCCCACCCCCACTGAGTAGGCCCTGGGCATCAGGGACTGGGCTTTTTGTATCAGAAAGCCCAGCAGGACTTTCTCTTGTGACTATAGAGAAGAAGGGGCAAGGGACCCCTCTCTGGTGGCCCACATGCTGGCAAAGCACCCCCCCCCCCCGCACCTGGCTCTGCCCAATGATTAAAGCCCCATAATAGCCTTCGCCGCCCTGTAGGGGGTAACTAGGAAGCTTTTCAGACCCACGCTCGGAGCTCAGCCAACACACAGCTCACAACATGGAACACATTTGGCTTTCCCAGTACCTCGCATCTCATTTATTCTTGCCGATGTTCCACTCATCATATTTCACGTTTCCGTGCGCTATGAATGGCATCCCTCCAGAAGAGAGTGCTTGCTTATTCCTTAGCAGGAGGGTGACAGAGCTTCCTCGCAGGTGTGGCGTGATGTGGGGAGGAGAGGACACTGAGAGTGGAGCACGTACAAGCAGCCTTGGGTGCTCCTGTCACCAGGGAGATGGGGAGAGGCGCAGGGCCACATGGGATGGAAGAGGGGGCTGCAGGGTGGAGCTCTGGCTGCTCAGACAGCCCACTGCTTCCCCTAGATTGTATGCTTATTGGGGGACTTGGGGGGACTGGGGGTGGTTACAAAGAGGCCAAAGCCCCTTCCTCCCAAGATCCTCCCCCACCCCCAGCGCTGGCACCAGTGACTCCTGATAGCAGCCCCTTCCTCACAGGTGCAGCACAGGCAGCGGCCTCAGCTGCCCTTCCCTGGGCTTCCTGCAGAGCTTTCCAGGGCCCCAAAGTGCCGCTCACTGAGGGATAAGCAGACCCTGACCTCAGGATGTATGTGGTTTCTAGTCTTTGCTGTACAGAAAAAGTTGGAGCCTTGGGCCCTTAGCAAGGTGGGCCGGAGGCATGCAGGAGAGCCAGGAAGCTTCCTTCGGAGAGTTCTGGTGGAGAACTCCCAGATCCTTCTAAATCTGTTGTTTGTTCCTTTCAAAGGGGGTGGCTGCAGCCATGTTGGCTCTGGTGATGAACGTGGGCAAGAGGGCAGGAGCTTCACTCAGCAAGAGTGAGGGGCTTGTCCAGCAGCAAGAACTTCTCCAGCCCACGCCACAGGCTCTGGCCTGGTCAGCCTTGGAGGGCTCCAATCCTGGAAACTAGCTTAGATGCAGTCAGGAGGTCCGGGAGACGGCGCCCTCCTGTCCCATCTGCACAGAAAAAATGGGACAAGAGCCTCAGCCCACAACCCTCCCAGGCTGTGGGGTCCGTGTTGACAGGAGGTCCTGACCTCCGGGGCTGCGGCTTGGATCCCTGTCCCACTTCCCCACCGGGCGGGAGCCTTCCGGGATGGCGCCTCAGCTCCACTCCTGGCCAAATCTGGCATGACTCATTTGTGCCAGAAAAGGAATATAAATACGCACCATCGCACCTTGACGAGTTGACAGAATTGACAAGCAGAGTAAATTCCCGTATCTGACACACTGAGGAGAGGTGATTTAGTGAAGCCAGCTGCCGTTACCAGAAGAAAATAATTAAGGAAGCCCAGCAGTGCAGAGGGAAACCAAGCAGTGAAGCGGGTCCCTTCTGGGGAAGGGATCTGCAATCAGTGGCTGCAGGAGAAGACCCCCACCTGTTGGAGAGAAACAGGCTCCCGAAACCCTGCAGGGAATAGCCAGCTGCAGTGAAGCCAGATTGGGGAGATAGGGGGTGGGACTAGCGGGCGAGGAGGGACCCATGTTCCAGAGGGAACCCATGTTCCAGAGTTGAGAGCGGACCCTGGTGAGGGCTTAATTCCCAAAGGCTCCTGTCTCAAGGCCAGGTGCCCACTGCTCACACCCCACACCCCAGAGGGGGTGTGGCTGGTTCCACCAGAATGTCCCCATATCCTCCGGAGAATGATCCAGAAGGCCTGTTTCAAAGCTCCCCCACATGCCACACACACATACACATAAACCAAGGGATACTGGAGAAGGAGAGGACACATTGCCCAAGAAAGGGCACAGCCTGTTCTCAGGTCAATGGGATCAAAGAATGGTTCCTCCTTCATGCCCATCTCTCTTGG
This sequence comes from Myrmecophaga tridactyla, assembly GCA_004026745.1. Taxonomy (NCBI): domain Eukaryota; kingdom Metazoa; phylum Chordata; class Mammalia; order Pilosa; family Myrmecophagidae; genus Myrmecophaga; species Myrmecophaga tridactyla. The sequence goes on along the minus strand of PVIY010029832.1, from coordinate 11,058 downwards.
GATTTGAGCAAAATCACAGCAGGCCTGGGGAATTTAGGTCTTCCAGGCCAGGGATGACCTCACATCTCCCTCAGACTGACAGGTATGAATGAGGCCAGGCTTATAACAGTGGCTGATCCTGAACACTGGACCAGTCAGAGAACTTGCCAGTGTCCAGGGCCAAGCATGGAGGATTTGGATATCTGCTTTCCAGCTGGGCTGCAGCCCTGGCCTCTGTCCCGCTGTGTCAGGAGGCAGCCAATGGGCCTCTGCCATTTGCACAGGCAGCAGGGGCAGTGTGAGGACTCCAGGGTCTCCGCCCATGTCCAGGCAGCAGCCAGGAGCTGGTCTGGTGTGGCTGGGCATGGTGCCCTGTTTTGCCAGCTGGAAGTTCTAGCTTCCCACTGTTGAATGGGTGGGTGGTTCTGATGCTGACTGAGGCATTTGGCAAAGCCTCAGGGAAGAAATGTCCACCCACACGGCATAGGGATAGGAAGAGCCCCGGATGCCTTAGTGGCCAGGCAGGGGCTGGGGAAGGAGGGCCAGGCTCCTAAAAGGGTGTCCGAAAGGGAAATCCCCCTATCCTCTGAGGATTGTCCCCCAAGAATAGACCAAACAGGGAATGAAGCAGAATCCTCACCTCTAGCCAAAAGTTCCCCTCCCAGAGCTTGTTACTCTGGTTGGCTCTTGTCCCAGCAACAGGTGAGGTGCAGAGGGGACATTCTGGAGCATACCCAGCGGTGATATATCCATCTTCCCTGTCAATCAGTAAGTGCTTTCTGGACAATCTAAGCCTGCCTCCTGTTCAGCCCTTTTAGGGGATTGGAGTGAGCAGATTGTGGCCCACTCACCCCCAGAGTCCTAAGGTCAGCCAAGAACGCCCAAATTGCAAAGCTAATGCCCAGGTTAGGTACTTCTTGGAGCCCCGGGAGAGGAGAAGGCTGGTCTGAGGGGAAGGAGTTTGTTCCAGGTCCCAGGGTGGGGAGTGCAAAGGGGGATGTGAATACGTCCTGTCCCAGGTACAGTGAATATGTTGACTAGACCCAAGACGTGGCCGACAGGTGTGCAGAGAAGACCAGTGGCTTTCAAAGGTCCTTTCCTATGTGACTCACTGACAGTGTGGGGTGGACTGTGAGGTCCCTGGCTACTCTACTGGACAGATGGGTGGACATATCTGGACAGGGCCCACCTTTCCAGACCTTCCCTGTGAAGCCAGGCCTTTGCCCCATCCCCTGCCCCACATGGGAAGGGGAGGGGAGTAACCTCCCCCCAACCCTAGAATGGCCTCTTCCCAGGGTCCACCCTAAGCTCCCTCGACCTGGGCACCACAGACCAGGGACCTGCTTGCAGGTACTCCTACGTGGTACTTGCGCTGCTAATCCTGTCCTCTCCTGCGTTTGCTTTTCAGGAATAAAGTTCAACATCAGGCCACAGCAGCCCCACAACGTAAGTCCTGAGAGACCCATAAATCTCAGCACACACAGCCTGGAGAATGTTGGGGAGGGAAGGGCAGGGAAGAAAATTCAGAGCTCAGATCGAATCCATTCTTGGAAAGAAAAATGTGTCCGGTCCTTCCCAGGAGCCTTGGGAACAAAGCTCGGGGCCTTGGGTCCATGAATTTCCCTTTCCTGTTGGATAGCTGCTGTGGGCTGTGCTAATAGATTCAGTAAATCCCAGCCAGCCCCCCAGGGGGCCACCAGCGCGGGCCACCCACCCCGTCTGGCATTGGTTCCTGGGAGGCCTGCGCCATCTTGTGGCCAAAGCAGCCCTTGCAACCTTAGACCCGCGCTGCTCAACTGGCCAGTGATGGGAGGGGCGGTGGGAGGCCCGAGGGAACAGGGACCCGGCCTTGGGGAAGGCCTGACCCGTGTGACCCCAGGAAAAAGCTGTCCTTATTTTCCCTTCTGGCCCCAGGACTTCCCACCAGGCAGTTCCCAGGATGGTGACTGGAAGGCGCCCACAGAGAGGGTCAGCCGAGACCTGTCCAGCCTGGCCCCACAGCCCGACAGCCTGGGGTTATTGGCGCCGGACCAGCCTGCACCCCACTTAAAAACGGGGTCCCATCCGCGGCTCCGGCAGCGCCGCCGCCGGCTGCTTATCAAAAAAATGCCAGCTGCGGCGGCAGTCCCAGCCAACAGCTCGGCCAGCGCCCCTGTGCGGCGGGATCCCCGGGCCCCGGACAGCCACCGGGCGTGCCTGCAGCAGAGCCAGCAGGAGCGCAAGCGCGTGATGCGCGAGGCCTGTGCCAAGTACCGCGCCAGCAGCAGCCGCCGGGCCGTCACTCCCCGCCACGTGTCCCGCATCTTCGTTGAGGATCGCCACCGCGTGCTGTACTGCGAGGTGCCCAAGGCCGGCTGCTCCAACTGGAAGCGGGTGCTCATGGTGCTCGCCGGGCTGGCCGCGTCCACCGGCGACATCCAGCACGACACCGTGCACTACGGCGGCGCCCTGAGGCGCCTGGACACGTTCGACCGCCAGGGCATTCTGCACCGCCTGGGGACCTACACCAAGATGCTCTTCGTCAGGGAGCCCTTCGAGAGGCTGGTCTCCGCCTTCCGCGACAAGTTCGAGCACCCCAACAGCTACTACCACCCGGTGTTTGGCAAGGCCATCCTGGCGCGCTACCGGGCCAACGCCTCGCGGGAGGCGCTGCGGACGGGCTCCGGCGTGCGCTTCCCCGAGTTCGTCCAGTACCTGCTGGACGAGCGCCGGCCCGTGGGCATGGACATCCACTGGGACCACGTCAGCCGGCTCTGCAGCCCCTGCCTCATCGACTACGACTTCGTGGGCAAGTTCGAGAGCATGGAGGACGACGCCAACTTCTTCCTGAGCCTCATCCGCGCCCCGCGTAACCTGACCTTCCCCCGGTTCAAGGACCGGCACGCGCAGGAGGCGCGGACTACCGCGCGCATCGCCCGCCGGTACTTCGCCCAGCTCTCGGCCCTGCAGCGGCAGCGCGCCTACGACTTCTACTACATGGACTACCTGATGTTCAACTACTCCAAGCCCTTCGCGGACCTGTACTGAGCGGCGGGGCCGGCCGGCCTCCGGGGGCGGGCCCTGGCCGCACCCACTGGCCTGTCCACCCGGGCAGCCCCTCCTCGTGTGTCCCTGCCCCCACCCCCTCCGGGTCATCGCAAGCAACGGGGGCCCGGAAGACGTGAGGAGCATGGCTTCTGGGTGCCCCAGGCCACGGATGGTGAACTTGGCCCTGCTCTGATACCCCACTTCTTCCCTCCTTGGCTGAGGGAGACGCCCCAGAGATGAGCCGGACACCCCAGCTGCCCACATTCAACTCAGCTAAGTGTCACAATGACCAGGGAAGTCTGAGGCCCAGAGGACAAGGGTCCCAGGGATAAGGGATCTTCTGTAGTCCCTTAGCATTGCCTTGCACCAAACCACATGGTTTGCAGCTTTTCTACAGCCCAGGGGGGAGGTTCCCTTTGAATGAGGTTCTAAATAAAGCACATGGTTTCCAGAGCATCAGTGTCCATGCGTCGTGGGAGTGTGTGTGGGGGGGGAGGTCTTGTCCCTTCCCCCTGCCTTCTGGAGCTTTCTTCCTCTCCAGGACAACCTGAGCCAGCTCCCTGCTGCCCTAAGTGCCGGGGAGCCCAGGGCAGGACGGGCCTGTGGGAGGCAAGGACCCAGTGGCTCCTAAGCCCCGACCAGCAGCAGCACGGCCTCTCACTCTGGCTGCCTGAGGCCAGGACCCGGACCTGGGCCTCTTGTCCTGGTGCTGCCACATTCTTCCTGAGAAGAGGCCATAGATCTGTCCATGGAGGGCCTGGGGGCCCCTTCTTGTCAGTACACTTTGCAGGGACCCTAGGACGGAGGTGAGCTCTCTGGGCCAGCTGCCAGTTGGGGTTGTGACAGGGATCCACGTGACACTGCTCTGGGGTCTCAGTGGGTATAGCCTTTTGGGGTGGGGGCTGGTGCTGGTCCTGGCCGAGGCTGCCCCTGGTTTTTTGCATGGGTAGTCACCTGGAATCGAAGCCCGGTCTCTGGCATGGCAGGCGAGAATCTCTGCCTGCTGAGCCACTGTGGCCCTGTCCCTGGTTTTTGAACCTCTGGATTTATCAGGACTTTGGCCCAAAGCTCCTGTCTGGCGACCCCCGACTCAGGCTCCGTCACCCCACAAAACCACCTCAGAATTGCCAGGATTGTACACCCCCAGAAGAACCAGCTCTGGGGAAGGGGGAGGAGAAGCTATAGAGAAAGCTTTTCCTCCAAAGGCTCCAGCTTTCACACTCAAGATTGATACTGAAATTGTCAGAAGCCAGAGGGATCCTTGAAAGATCTCACAGGAAGTGCTGGAGGAGCCTGGGTGCAGGCATCTGTGGCCGTGTTTGGGTTTCAGGTGCAATGGGAACTGCAGCCTGCCTATTTCTAGGGGGCTGTCCATCTGTCTGTCTGTTGGCCTGTATCTGCCAGGGGCTTGCTGAATCTTTCTATGGGTCTCTCCATGGGTCCCTGCCAGGAGACTGTTTTCGGGTCCGTTCCTACTTGCTGGGGGAGATGCTGCTGGTCCTTCAGGGGAGGCCCTGCTGGGTCCCAGGTGGAGGCACTGCTGGGTCTCAGCCAGGCTCATACTGGTGTGAGCTGCTCCAGCTTCCTTCCTGCCTCCACCTCAGGCTCTGGAAAATTGTAGACGGGGAACAGGATGCTGCGGTGACCCCTGTCTGTGGGTCGCATGTGTTCAGGAACCCTGGGCAGGTGTGAGGCTCCCTGGATTCCAGCTGGATGGCAGCCAGGCCTGTCTGATGCAGGAACCTGGTTGGGGGTGCGGGGATGGCAGAGGGAGGCTGCAGCCAGGACCCGGGAGCTCATAGTGTTGGGGACAGCAAGGCAGGTGCCAGGAGGCTCAGAGGCCAGAGATGACCCCCAGCTCATCTGGGGGCAGGACAGGGCCTGACAAATGACCCAGAAACAGCCGCCCCTGCAGCTGATACTCCCAAAGTGAGGTTGAATTCACGATACAGAACAAGTGTCTCCGTTGTGGATTTTTGGTGTCACAATGTCATCTGCTCAGCAAGGGCCGCCTGGTGGCTTCTTGGAGACCCTCAGGATTGCCTCAGGGACTAGCTCCCTCCACAATGTGTGTGGGTGTGAGTGAGAGTGTGAGCCTGAGAGAGTGCATGTGTGAGGGCGTGTGGTGTGAATGTGTGTGAAAGTATGTGAGTGCCCGTGTGAGTGTGTGGATGTGAGAGAAAGTGTGAATGTGGATGTGGGTGTGGGCGTGGGTGTATTTGGAGGGTAGAAACAACATCTTCTCTTGTGTCACCTCCTCCGAGACCCAGGGCCTGAGTTGGGAGATTGCCCCAGGTGCACACCCCTCAGAGGGGGGCTTCCGTTCCGGGTGGCGATGACAGGAGACGTAGGGTCCAGTATCTCTTGTCATCGCCAGGACTGTGGCATTCCCTTGATGGCCCCCAACTGCAGGCCAGCCCCAGAGCCAGCCGTGAATCCACCGAGGCAGTGCTGGACCCAATCCCAGCCCCAGGCCTCATCTCGCACCGAGGCCTCGGGACGAGGGGCTCAACTGGCAAAACAGAAAAGTGTGTATAGGTGGGTGGGATGGGTGGGGGTGTCTGGGCCTGCTGGGTGTGCGTGTGCGTGTGTGAATGTGTGTATCTGTTCTGCGTGGGTATCTGTGTCGGGTGGGTGCATGTGCCTAGGTATAGGTGCCTGGGTGTGAGCCTGTACATGTGTCCGGGAGGGATGTATGAACAGACCCAGTGCCCCTCTCTCTGAGGCAGTCTGTGCGGTACCCTCCCCTACCCTTCCTGCCCCATCTGCTCCCAGCTTTGAATAGTCTGGAGGAGGCCACCTGGGGGTCAAACAGGTCCGTTGAGCTGGAAAAAGAACTGCCATTTCCCTGGCTTGGTCCCTGAGAGGGGGCCTCTCTGGGGCAACCCCCAACGAAGTCCCCACCAGGCCTTTGTCCTAGAGCTGCTGAGACCTCCCCAGATGTAAGCCTTGCTCTCTGAGTGACCAAACCAACGTGACACCCCCAAAGCCTAGGGTCCTGGAAGCCCTGGTGCCCCCAGGGGAGATGAAGGAAGGTACAGCCAGGTGGGCAGATAAGAGTTGCGGACACCTCCGGCCTCTGAGATGGACAAGCCCTGCCCCTCCCTGCTGTCACCACCTGGCCCAGGTGCTGCCCAAGGGGTCCAGGACAGAGGTCTCCACCCCCTTCTCTGCCCTCCCAGGCAGGTAGGCCCCTTTGCCCACTTCAACCCCTGGAGACGGCCTCCCCTCACAGCCCCACCTCCTCTTGGCCTTGCCACCCCCTTCCCCCCAGGGGAAGACACCCATGGCTGATCAAGGGCATTCCCTCCTTGTGCCCTCCCCACCCCCCCACGTACACAGTGGAGCAGGACTGGAGGCAGGAGCAGGACTCAGGGTTGACCCACAGGCCCAGGAATGGACCAGGGTGGTCCCCAAGAGCTGGGGATGGGTGGCTTGTGTACTGTCCCCATCCCTGGGGACCCACATCAGTAGAACCAGTGACTCTTGGATGAGGAATAAATAGTGTGAGCCCCAGGTACAGGAGAGGATGGTGCAGGTTCATCCCGGCTCCACGGGCCACTGGCCCAGGCTTGGGGCAAAGTCGTGGGGTGCTCAGCTCTGGTCCCTCTCACCGTCCCAGCCTGGTGATGGGGCCAACGCTGTTCCCTGGCTCTTCCCGGTGTCCAGAAGCAGCCTTTGCACGAAGGTCTCGTGGTGAGACGGCAGCCTGGCTGGGGCCACTCGGGAACAGACACTTCTGCCCCCTCCTTTCCTGGGCAGGTCCCTGGAAAGGAGGGTGGGCTGAAATCCTGGGGCAAGGGTCAGAGGTCAGGGGTCAGAAGTATGTCCTTCCCAACCACAGGACCAAGGGGCCCCACCCGCCGCCTGTCTTGCCAGCCAAACCTAGCGCTCCTCAGTGCTGGGCTGGGCTGGCACCCACGTGGCCTCATGCACCTCTCCCAACTGCCCTGTCCATGCACTTTTATAGGTGAGGAGACCGAGGCACAGGGATGCTTGCCCAGAGCCGTACAGTGACAGGAAGAGTTGCTGGGACCCCACCCAGGAGGCCTGGCTGGGCCCCTTGGTCTTGCGCTCACCCCTCCCACCCCCCAGCACCTGTGCGGATGACGAGGGACTGCCCTCGGCCACCAGGTGGGGCCAAGTCCTTGCTCCCAAGCAGCAGCCTGAGCATCCCCAGCAGGCCACACGGTGGCGCCATCACCTCAACCCAGCATAGGTCCAGGAGGCTCAGAGCATCCCCCAGACCCATGGGAGGCACTGCCCCTACCCAGGTGGGCTGGCAGATCCTCCGTCCACTCCCACTCCTACCCCACCCCCGGATTCCTGTGTGGTCACAGGACCTGCTTCTCTAGCTCTGTAATCAGGGCAGACCCCACCAGCCCAGGAACTCACCTGTCCTCATCTCCTTCCCCAACACCAGGCGTCACCGTCCATGCACACCCCAGAGCCCCTCACCCCTTCACAGGCCTAATAGGGCCAGATGGTCCTGGGCATCCCTTGCACGAGCAGACGGGTGGGCAGACATCCTCACGAGCCTGGTAACCTTAGGTATGGCCCCTCCTGCCTCCCTGCACCCTCCCCGGCCTGCCCCTCCCCTGCAGGAGAGAACCCCGGTGGGCTCACCCTGCCTCGGTTGGTCTTCTCGCCATCAGGTAAGGAGAGGCCTCCTCGGACCTCAACCACAGCAGCACACAACACAGACCAGATACGTGCAGGCACACACAAAGCACAGGCAGACACACATACCCTTACACAATGACACGCAACTGCCTCACAAGCACACACAGACACACAAACACAGATACATGCAGACACACATTTACACATGCAGGCACACGTGGACATGCACACCCACCTCTCCTCACAGGTACACACACAGACGCCTCTACAGGTACACAGGCACACACACGCAGACACATACACATATCTATAAACACACACACCCATGCACACAGACCCAGATGCACGCTTACAGACACATCCACACACTTACACAGATTTACAGTTACATGCAGAAACTTGCACAGCTAATGACCCCACCTCTCACTGCAATGAGATAAATGGGAAGGACCAGACAGAAAGCCTCTTGCCGTTTTCTAGCAAATGTACCCGCTTTCTTCCCCGGAACCCCCGTTCCCTAGCTCCCGGACCCGCTCCTGTAGGAGGTTGCCCCTCTGCTCCCTCTATGCATCTGAGGTCCTCGGTCTCCATCTCCGGCATCCTCACACATTTGCCCCTTCTTCTCCTGAGCCCTGGCTTTCTCACCAGCACGTAACGAGCTGTCATAGCCCCAACTCGCAACACACAGTACCCTTAAGCCCTGCATCCCCCTTCAGCTGTTTCCCCTCCTTCCCCCTCCCTTCCCTGCGGAACTCATCCTGCTGCCTCCACTCCTTCATCACCCTTTCCCTCTGGCATCCACTGTGGTCTGAGCCTCTGATCCCTGTCACCTACAGGAAGGGCTCTTGTCGGTGTCCTCGACTTACCCATCTCTCAGCCTTCACCTCTCATGGCCTCTCACAGAGTCAGACACAACTGACCGCCCACCTTCAGGGTGCCTGCACTCCTGGCTTCCGTGACGCCCTCTTCCTGGCTTTCATCCGCTTCTCCTGCCTCACCTTCTCTGTCCCTTTTATTCAGCCTTCTTTCTCTGTCCAGTCTCTCAAAGTTGGGGAGCCCCTGGACCCTGCCTTCAGTCCTCGCCTCTGCCTGCACTCGCTCCCTGGCTGAGCTCAGTCAGTCTCAGGGCTCTGATGGTCAGGTTCATGTGTCAGCTAGGCCAGCTGATGGTGCCCAGTGCCCAAACCAGCACGGGCCTAACCGTTACTGCGAGGACATTTCATGGACTTAAATCATCATCAGTTGATTGCATCTATGGGTTGTTACATCTACAATCAACCAAGGAGAGTGTCTTCTGCAATGAGATGTTTGATCCAATCTGTTGGAGGCTTTTTAGGGAGAGGTGATGACTTCAGCAGTCAGAAGAGAGGACTTTCATCCCTACTTCAGCCAGCCAGCCTCTCCTGGGGAAGTCATCGTAGACCTTCATTGGAGTTGCCAGCTTGTGGCCTGCCCTATGGAGTTTGGACTTGTGCATCCCCACAGTAGCATGAGACACTTTTATAAAATCTTGTATGTGCAGATATCTCTGTTGATTGTGTTTCCCTAGAGAACCCTGACTAAGACACACCCATATGCCAATGACCCTGAAACGTACACCTCTAGCCCTGACCACGAGACCCTAGGGCCACTTGCTTAAGCCACACCTCTGAAGGCACGTCTAACAGGTGCCCCAACTTCCTCTGACCCAACTGAGTCTTACTTTCCTCCCACCCCAAGTCTTTCCACCCTAGACTTCCCATCTCAGCCTCTAATTCCGAGCCCAACCCTGGACTCCTCCCTCCTGCAGGCTGAAGTTCCCTCTGCCTCCTGAGTGTATCCTGAATCGACCACTCTTCTTCCTCTCCAATGCCTTCATTTTGACCTGGGACACCATCCTCTCTGGCCTGGGCTCCTGAAAAAATTACAAATAACACTTATATGGTATTTACCAAATCATCAGGTACTTCCCTGGGCATTTCTTTGTTTAATTAATGCATTAGCTTATTTAATCCTCACTGCATCCCTGTTGGATAGATGCAATTATTATTCCACCCATTTTTTTTTTTTTTACAGAGAAGGGCAAGTGAAGCACAGAAAGGTTAAGTAATCTGCCCAAGGTCACACAGTTTTTAACTGGATGTTCCAGCCTTTAAACCCTGGCCGTTTAGCCCTGGGGTCCATGGTCTTAACTACTAGCAAGTTACCACTTCCCTGGTGTGGTAATCTCTTTACCATGGGGTAAGAGATTCCATGATGACAGAAGGAATTAAATGGCTGCTGGGGCAAGGGGAAGAAAAGGCTCTCCAGGGAAATGGAGGGAGCTTTCCGGGCATGGCTGAATGCCCGTTCAAGGTGGCTTACAGTGAGTGTGCAAGAACACCAGCGGGCTGTCCTGCTGCTTGTGCGCACAGAGGAGGTGGAGGGTAGGGTTCCGTCCCCCAGGCATGTGTGATGGAAGGAGGGAGGGGTCAGAAAGACCATGGCCCAGGGGATCTGGCTGGAGAAGAAGGGGCACGAGGAAGGGAAGAGCTGATGGGCAAAGAGAAAGTGGTGAGATGTGTGGAGGAAATGAGGCAGAACTCGGTAGCTTTGGAGTAGGTGCATTTTCCTATGCAGACTGTGGCCAGGGGAACAGGTGGCCAGGGTGGGCAGGAAAGCAGGTCACCTGATGGAGATGACCTTGGTTCCAGGGCTTCTAGACAGCTCACGTCCCACGGACATACCTACTTCAGCCTCCGACCCCACCACGTGGGCCTGTGGCCTCCTGCCAGCCTGCCTGCATCTGCCTACGGGTCTGGGTCAGCCTGTCCACCTGGGGTGACACTCCCTGCCCCTGCCCCCTACCCGGCCGGGGGCTGCTGCCCCTGGACGCTGCTCCTGGGGAGGCCGAGGTATATGAGGGGCAGCCCCGCAGACTCCCCGCAGACTGGAGTCAGATTGGGTGGGACAGCGCATGCCGGTCCTGGCAAGGAAGGAAAGCTCCCTTTTTGCTCTCCAAACCCATGTGCTGAATTTTCCTTTTCCTTTTATTTATTTCTTCTTCTTAAATCCTGTTTCTCACCCTGAGGCATCTAATCTATTATTTAACATTGGATTGTGCGATTGAAACTCCCAGGCAAATTGAAAATTATTTGCGTGGGAGGTTTCAGGCATGAAGCCGAGGCAACCTTTTCTGGGCGACCCTGGGAACCTCGGCGGTAGCTAAGCAGCAGCAGCCCCGCTCGTGGACGGGGCTGGAAGGAGAAGGTAGGAGATGGTCCGTGGATCCCCCCAGGCCTGGCACGCCCACAGCCTGCTGCCCGGGGATCATCAATCTCCACGTGGCGTTTCCCCAGGGGAGCGCTGTCAGTGCCTCCCACTGCCCGAAGTCCTTGCGAGCCTGAACAGGTGCAATCAGTCACCGCGCCCACCCTGGGGGAAAGGCCTCGGTCACCGGAGAATAGATGA
>PVIY010029831.1:0-31631 GCA_004026745.1 Myrmecophaga tridactyla | reverse complement strand
GTTTCTCCGGAACTTGGAGGCCAGCACAGAGATGCTGTAGGGTTCCTGATGAGGCTAGTCAGAGGGTTCCTGGTAAAAGAGTGGGGTGGGAAGGCTAGAAATCTGGTGCTTATGGATTTAGGGGCATCTTATATGGATGGGGAGCAAGTAACAAATGGGGGCTGACAGACATAACAGCCGAAACTCCACTAGGCAAACCAGTGGACCTGCTCAAGGAGGCTTCCATTTTCTACTTCCCACAAAGATGCCCCACAAGCTAGTGGTGATTCAGGAAACTTTTGAAGAGATGCAGGTCAACGTCTACCAATAACAAAGACTCATCAGACTACCTAGGGGAAAAGGGGGCATTTCTTAGGATACCAGGGGGTAGACCCCTGGAACCTCCAGGCAGTTGGCAGGAGGCCTGAAGATGGAATGGGAAAGGACAGGTATTGGACAGCTCTTGTCCAAGCTTCCTCTCTCTCTCTCTGACCTTCTCCTCTGCATGCTGGCACTCAAGGGAAGCTTACCTCATGGGTCTTGCGTCTCCTTGTCAGAAATGACTTAAAAGGACAGTTAATCCCTGCCTGATTCCCATTTCTCTTGGGATCATACATCAGTCCCCACCCAACTGTACCTCCCAGAAGTGGAGTCCAAGCAGTATGAAACCAGCAGTATGACTGTGTGATTTTGGAAGCAGGGGTTTCCAGGGAAGTAGGCTACACAGTGAGCCCACAAGTTCTCTCTACAAACTCCAAAAACTCTGGGGGAAATACAAGTAAAATGCACAAAGTCCTCAGAGCAAATGACAGAAAACAAAGGAAAGACCAAAAACGAAACAAAAATGACAACATCAGAAAGAGGGAGGGGAAGATGTCAGAAGAGAAGCTAAGACTATCATTCCCAGAGATTGTTCCCAATGGGTTAAATTCCTTCATTAAAAGTTAAAGATTGTCTGTTTGGGTTAAAGCCCACTTGTATTTTAAGAGACATGCTGAAAACACATCCAGTGAATGAATAAAAATAAATCTAAAAGGAAGAGCCAATGTTTCCCATTAAAATTCAAGCTAATGGAAAGCAGGAGGATTTCAGGGAGGATTTAAGATAATGAAAGCATTAAAATGTGGGATTATTTTACATTGATCAAAGGTACAGTACAAATGAGCAGTTGCAAAACTTTGGGCATTGAACAAATTACATAGAAATATATACCAAAGTGTATGAAAAAGTTATCAGTAAAAGGAAAACTTGATGGATAGTCACTTAATGAGGGGGGCATTACTCAGTTTTTGACATATCAATTGGTAAAAATTAATAAAAACTGGTTTGATTTAAATAATAGCACTAAATAGGTGGTTGGATATTTTGATCTTGGTTCTCATATATTTGTGTGTGTGCATGTTCTACATATATACAATTTGTATCCGACAAACATCTTGTATTCAATAATTATAGTGTTGAATAGACCATAAGACATATACGATGAAAAGAGTTGACATGATGAATGCATTCGGAATATGTATTAAAAAACTACAAGTTCTAAAATGTAGGAAATGTGTTTGTCACATTACTGCTCAACCTTCTTTGAGTGCTTGCTAGTCAAAGTTGCTAGTTTACAGTTCTAAGTCTGAGAAAATGTCCCAATTAAAACAAGTCTATAGAAATGTCCAATTTAAGGCATTCAAATAATGATACCTTGGTTCAAGAAGGCTGATGAAGTTCAATGTTTGTTTCTCAGCTGGAAGGGCACATGGTGAGCACGACAGTGTCTGCTGGCTTTCTTGTGGCTCTACAAAAGGCATTCTCTCCAAAATGTTTCCTCTTTTAAAGGATTCCAGTAAGCAACTCCACCTTGAATGGGTGGAGACACACCTCCATGGAAATCATCTAATCAAAAGTTACCACCCACAATTGGGTGGGTCCCATCTCCATGGAAACAATCAAAATGCTCCCATCCAGCAATATTGAATGAGGATCAAAGGGCATGGCTTTTCTGGGGTGCACCACAGATTCAGACCAGCACAGAAACCAAGGGAGAAGGCCATATGAAGATGCAGGCAGAGATTGGAGTGATGCAGCTGAATGCCAAGGAATAGCAAGTACTGTCAACAAATTACCAGAAGCTGGAAGAGACAGGCACAGACCATCCCTCACAGGGTTCAGGGAGCATGGCCCTGCGGACATCTTGACTGCAGGTTTCTGACCTCCAGAACTGCGAGACAATGGTTTTCTGTTGTTTTAAGCCACCCAGTTTGGGGGGCACTGTGATGGCAGTTCTAGGAAAATTAGTCACAGGCACATAAAATTCACAAGAAATTACCCACATCTTCAACTGTGTGGTCACACCAGAGAGTCATGACAGCACCAGCCCAAGGATGGACCATGTGCATGCTTCATGAACCATGGAATGACAAGACTGAACCCATCAGACAATTTTCTCTTCAGTAGGGCTTCTCCACCTCTAATGTGCATGTGAATAGATCTCCTGGAGGTGGTTTGAAACTGTGAACCCCCAAAAGCATGTTCTTAAACTTAATCCATTCCTGGGGGTGTGACCCCATTGTACGTAGGACCTTTTGATGCTCTCCTTTAGATAAGGTATAACTCACCTCATTCAGGATGTCTTAATCCTCTTCCTGGAGTCCTTTATAAACAAGATCAGAAGAACGACAGAGAGAGGCACAGAAGTAAGAAGCTGAAAACGATGAAAAAACTTGAAGAGAAGGGAGAGACCAACAGATGCCACTAGGTGCCTTCCTGTATAGCAGAAGAGCCAAGGATCACCAGCAGTCAGTATTCTTGGAAGAAAGCAATGCCTTGATGATGCCTTGACTTAAACATTTTCATGGCCTCAAAGCTTCAAGCTAATACACTCATACTGTTGAAACCCAACCTATTTCATAGTATTTGCTTAAAGCAGTATAGAAAGCTAATAAATTGATTTTGCAGAGTGGGGTGCTGCTTTTGCAAATATGAAAAAATGTGGAAGTGGCCTTGTAACTGTGTAATGAATAGAGAAGAAAAGAATACTGAGGAGGTTGATAGAAAACACCTAGATTGCGTCGAAGAGACTGTTGGTAGAAATATGGAGGTGAAGTACATTTTTGAGGATGTCTTAGACAGAAATGATGGTGTCATCGAAAACTGGAAGAAAGGGGATCCTTGTTATAAGGTGGCAGAGAATTTGGCAAAATTGAGTTCTGATGTTGGATGGAAGGCAGAATTAAGAGGGAAGCTTGAATATTTAGCTGAGATTTCCAAACTGAATGTGGAAAGTGCTCTTGGCTTCTCCTTGCAATTTAAAGTAAAATGCAAAAGGAAAGAGATAAACTGAGAACTGAACTCCTGAGCACAAAGAAACCAGAAATTGATGGCTTGGAATATTCTAAGCTTCCAGAAAAGGAGTACCAAGAAAATACTGCTCCATATGACATATAACTGGACATGAATTCAGCCAGCCTTTTCAGGGCAAGTCAAGATTGGAATGCATTTATCTAGGAAGGATCTGTGCAAAGTCCTACTGCCTGATGATTTGGACCCCTGTGTGCTACCTGTGAAACCAACAAACAGTTGGAGTAACATCAGCATTCACTGAATTGAACTACTTTGGCAGAAATTATGGGGTGGGAATTGTATTAAACTTGACTGAAGAGCAAATGGGAGTTAGGGATGTGAGAACAATGAGTGGAGGCGATTCTCTCCAAAAGCAAGTTTTTGAGGAAAGATGAATAAAATTATAATAAAAATGGACTTACTAAATGGCATGCAGAGTTTAAACTTGGCATGAATTCTGCTGTAATTCTCCCAAGGCACCAGGAGGCAGGAAATGGGATTCAAGTTTCACTACAGGTCATGTGCTTAGTGTCTCAGAACCAGGACTTGAGTCCATGGCTCTATCCAATCTTAATGAAGGACACTGAGCCAGGTGAGTACATCATCAGCTCCCTGGCCCAAGGCAGCCCCTCCAATGCCAGCACCTTCTCCCTTCCTGCCTGTCCAGGTATGGGCTGTGTTACCTGCTCATTGATATTCCACTTGAGACTCACGCATGGAGGAAGTTTGCTTTGGGATGACAAGGGATGTCTTTGGCAATGTGGGAGGTGAGAACATTCTTGGAATATAGCCTCGAGGTCATCACCTAAGGACAGAAGGTGGAGGAGATGAAAATGATCACAGTGGGCAATTGATGGAGAACAGTGAGAGTTTAGAGTTTAGTTTTTTTGCTGCACAGCAAGGACCCATCCATCTGTAAGCATGGGGAAGAGGCTCCAGAGAGCGCTGGAATTCAGGGAAGGTTGGAGACTTTGGGCTGTTTCACAGGTTGGTTGGGTTTCCCCAGGGGTGAGTCTCAGCTGGACAGAGATTAAAGAGCAATCAAGAGCAGGTGAGGGATGGGGTTTTCAACATTGAGGATGGTGGTGGGAGAGGAAGGTGTGAACATACCTGAGCCCCAGAGCCTACAACCATGCAGGCAAGCTACCGTATACATAGAACTGGACAGAGTAGAGAATTGTCTATTTAATTTAAGGAAGGGCAGTTTCTCTTTCAAAGCATGTTTTCACCAATGGACAGGTAACGTTTCTAACTGAAATCACAGTCCACTAATGTATGTGTGTGCTGATCAAATAAAGAAATAAGACAAATGCTCACATTCTTTCCTCACTGGGAAAAAGCATGCATTGAGAAAGTAAGACACATGGAAGCGTAGCTTCCATGTTAGGTACAAAGGTTGAGCATTTTAAAACAAGAGCAAAATCCCCAAGGCATCGCTGGTGTTAGATAAGAGTGATATTAAATATTGGTACAAAAAAAGCAGGCTCAGCTTAGCTGACTTCAATTCATAAGATTGGGCAATGGTGTAAGAAAAAAAGCATCAATATTTTGAAAAAACAAGAGAGCTATTAAGAGTATTTATTTAAAAGGGAAAAGATGGGAAAAAGAATCATGACTCAAGGGAGCTTAGTTGAATCAGCTGCTTTCATAAAAGTTGCAAAATCTGTTCTTCTATATACAAACTTGTGCTGACCACCACTGAAATTCCCTGGGCGTGTTTTATGAGGCATGGAGAAAGGTCATATCAGGGTAATGTAAATTTTTTAAAAGTTGGTCTAGCACAGTTTATAAATAACAACTGTCAGATACAGCAATTACATTTCTGAGCGAACCTGCTGTGTGTATCAAATAAAGTAATGTCTGTATATAAGCATTTAAAAATCAAAATGGGAATAACTTTAAACCCTGACACTTGTGGGGTAGCAGAGGACTGAGTTAGTGTATCACAGATGTAAGTCAGATCAAAGATCACTCAGATATACAGGAACTCAGGAAGACCCCAAGTCTCCCTGGAAAGCTTTTCCTTGTTGCATTAATTATTAAGAGACGTGCACTTGTGCTGATGGATGAGTGTAAGAAGCGCAGAGGTCATAAATCCAATGAGAACCCTCAGAGAGCAGATTTGTGCACATGGATACCACATGTCTTGCAATGTCTGCTTGCTGGTGCATGTGGGTGATTGCATGTACATGGGGACTCGTTATGAGTGAGTTCATGAACAAAGCATCCAATGGGTCCCCAGCTCTCCAAGGGAGACAGAAAAGCACCCCCTCCTGGAAGGGTCGCCCAGATGTACATCTTTTCTGAGGCTATCTTTGCAGTGCTTTGGCACTCTGAGTTTTTAAAGAGCACTGGATCTCAGAGAGCTTAAGTGAGACCCGTAGGCATTGATAGACGTTGACTCGGTGAAGGGCATGTATGAGGGCGTGACTGGAGGGGTTTGTTGGAGGATGTGAGGATGGATGAGACTGGGTGCTGGGGATGGGTGCAGGAATCTTAACCTTACCTGGTGCAACTGGCATCCAGCCCAGTCCTTGCCATAGGCTGTGTGTTTCCTACTCAACAGAATTGAATTAAGCCAAACCAGGGCTGATGGAAATTGATGGATTGGGTAGTGGCATCTGGTCTGCATTAAGGATGCAGGCAAAACAGAGGCAGAGAAGAAATCAGTAGACCAGAGTGGACAGTAGGTAAGGAAAATAAATAAACCTCTGAGGACAGGTGTTGGGGCTGAATGCAGAACAGCTTTGAAAACTCATGAGAACTTCCAGGAGAATACAGAGGTATCTGACATTCTGAGGCATAGCTGTGAAGCCCACAGAGGGAGAATTTCCAACAATATCGAACAATAAGGTGGGACTTTGTCTTCATTCTCGACATTTGCCTTGATGGTGAATGCAGTGTCCGCCATGTTGTAAAATCATGAGCCAGAAAATAGGGGCTGTCCAGGGTTGGGATGGGCTGAAAGAGATGAATGGAAATTTTAGTATAAGGGAAGGGGGTTGTTCATCAATTGGCAGTGTTTCCTAGGGACCTTGTGCCAGTAGGTAGACTTCTAAAGCCAGCAATGAATGCCCTTTCAGACCTCATAATTTATTGGAGCAGTGGGAGACAGTTTAGCAAACAGGCCACTGTGATGTCATGTGCAATGAGCAGATTAAGCTATTGTATCAATCATCAATCAATCACTCAATGTGGAGGGGACTTAACCTTAATCTGGTGGGAGAAGGGGGCATAGGGAGCTTCCTTGGTGCCTCAAACTGGGTAAGGAACTTCGCTGACAACACTTTCACTGCAGAAGTTATAAACTCTTATCCCAGAACCAGGCTTCGCACAAATATCTTTTATGACGAAAAGCCCCCCAAAGTTGCCTGATTCTTTGATTCCATCCTGCCATCACTTCCTGGCAGATGCTGATTACTGGGTATCCTTTAGAAGTTCAAGCCTTAACCCTAAAACAAAAGATTATGTTCTCCACACTTGTTCACCACCTTCAAACCTAGTTATTTTAAATTTCATTTCTAACCATTTTCTAAAGCAAAGCAGATGCTTATTGCTGCCCAAAGCTCCTGGTTCTGAGAATTAGGAAATAGTTTTACATTATATATATATATATTATATTTATATTTAATATTTCTATAACGCAAAAAGATCCAGGAGGAATGCAGTTGCTGAAAGATGGTTGTGAAGGGAACTCTTTTCTCATCAAACTCGGTGGAGTCAAGGTGTATCAGGGAGTCCCTAATAAAATATCTTTTGTGTTCCAGACATAACAAATATCCTCTGTGGGTTAGCTTCCTGGGGTTGCTATAACACAGTACACAAATTGAATGGCTTGAAATGGCAGAAATTTATTCTCTCCCAGTTCCGAAGGTGAGAAATCTGAAATTAAGATGTGGGCAGGGCCATACTCTCTTGGGAGCTCTAAGGGAGGGTCCTTCCTGCCTCTTCTAGGTTCTGGTGGCTCCAGGTGTTCTTGGCTTGTGGTCACATCACCCCAAGCTCTACCTCCTTCTCCATGCGGCCTCCTCCTCTGTGGGACTCTTATAAGAACACTTGTCATTGGATTTAGTTCTTAGATAATGCACCACAATCTCATGGGTAGAGCCTCACCTTATTCACATCTGAAAAGACCCATATTCCACATAAGGGTTCCATTTTGAAGTTACAGGTGGACACGTTTTGGGGAGCCAACAATCAACCTACCTCGCCCTGTATAATTACATAACCTTCTAGACACAGAAGATGGATTCTATGCTGGACGAGGCTCAACATTCACAGTGGAAATGAATTTCCTCCAGGTACCTAGATTTTCTCCTGAACTGGATGATTCCTGCCTCCCATCTGTACCCTATCTATTGAAGACATATGAGAGAATGCCTTCATTCCCAGGAGCTAGAGCCTTTGAAAGTTGGTAGCCCCATTGCTGGAAGGTTCCAGGATCATTTCATCATATGGTAGAGGATTTATCACCCAACACCAGTGGTATTGCATGTCAACATGGGGACAACTGAATGCATTGGTAAACAGATTTGTGAGTGTCCATCCTTGAGTTCCAAGATATGTTCTGACTTACCATATGTCAGAGAGACCATCTTGGAACATCTGAAGGACATTCCTTAGAGAAAGAGGAGTTGAAGATAAAATGACAGAAACACTCTTCTCCTGTGTTTCTTATAGTGTTTCTGAAGTGGTTTACTCATTTATACTTATCTCAATAGGCTGTAAGAGAGAAACCTTCATGTTGTCTTTTCAAGAAAGTGTTTCATTGTTCACAGAAAATCAGATTATCTTCCTCTCATCGAGAACTTGGGCAGGGAAGATGATATCTTTGGACTGTTCTGGGACACAGATAAGGAACCCTAATTTATGAGAACAATCTTTAATTACTGGGGGCCACTGATCTTGGCTGACTCAGTTTTTTCTCAGTAATATCAAGCCCTACAGGAAGTATTGGCATGGGTTTTTGCCCTTGAGCAAGGGGTCATCTGCTTGCCTTCTGGGATATCTGTGAAGGGAAGGACACCACCTCTAGCAGGAGGGGAGGGAGGCATAAGGTCCATGCATGCATGAAGCCCACTGCCCATCACCCCTTCATATGGGTGGTCCTCTTGGATGAACGTTCTTGTGGGAGGAAAGATATCTCAAGGGGGATTTCAGATACTCTATGTCACAAGCATTTCTCGTGACAGCCCATACCCCACCTGTTCGATTTCTTTCTGGTCTACACTCCTCTTAAAGTCAATCCAAACCTTTCCTCTCCGTCTGATTTTAGTGGCAATGAGTCACCCATATTCTCAATTCTATGTCAAGGCTTTTAGTAGAGTTGGCGAATGTTGGAATCTTTTGTCTTCCAGTCCCTTCTCAGATCTGAAGAACCCTAATGTACTGGGCCATTCCTTTAGAACCCACTTTCCAATCCTTTAATTGTCTCTATAAATTTATTTTCAGTTTTCTCTGAATATTTCTTACTTTTCTCCATTTATGAAATCTATAGGAAGGAACAATAAATGAGATCTGAGGGTTTTGGACCAGTATTTTTATGAAGCTGGTGATTTATATTAAAGGAAATTCAAGAAATTACTTTAAAAACTGGTGTAATACCTGAGGGTCATGCTGTGCTTTGAAACACAGCTAATGCTTCTGAGCATGCTAATTTTTGGAAATGTTTTAAACGGGTTATAAAATCCATCTCTAATGACTTCATGAGTACACAAGGTCATTGCTAATGCCTGAAAAGAATGGTATTCATACAAAAATAGCATTGTCCTGTTTATCAAGGAGTTAATTTTTAAAATGTCGTGCATGCAGAGTAACTGAGGTAGGTAGTTTACAAGATGGCAGCCATAACCGCCCCTTGCACTCTGTGCTCAGCATTTGACTTATCTTGGCTAATGGTACAAGAGAAGATGAGACTAAGTAGAGCCTCCAGAGACTCTAGTGCACCAGGGTTTGTCCTCATCTACTGACACTGGCAACCCCCACCACTTTGTGAGGTTGCCTTCTGGAGGGTGAACGACTGCCTGGGGAGGGTCTCAGTGGACACCACCATCCTGGCCATTCCCACAGAGGCCCAGCCATGCAAGTGAGGGCATCCTAAACCATGCGTTCATAGCCATGCCAGCCCAGACCAAAAGAGCCACCATCCAGCCAGATCAACAACTCTTTAGAGATCATAAATGCCCTAAGCATGGGGGCTGTTTTTTATGCAGCATGAGTTAACTAATACCGCCAAATCCTTTCTCCTAGCCTGAGAGCTGTATGCCTTAATTTCAATTCTCACAACGCTAGAAAAAAATGGGTTGTGTTTGGGTCCTTGATGAACACAATAAGATTTGTATGTGCTTAAATTCAAGTTAGTGTTTATACATGGACTATCTGGAAATTGGGTACTTTGAATCGATCATATAATTGTCACTACAATACACATACAAATAGCATCTTAATACGTGCGTCTAGACATGGTGGCAATCACTGTCTTTGCTCACTGTCTTTGCTCCCCACATTGGCAATCGCTCTCTTTCAAGAGGAATTGTACCCTATCCTCTAATTTTTTTATAATTTAGCTTCTAACTGCTGATATGCAAATATATAAATATTCAATTAGGGAATATAGATAAATAAGATTGGAATCCTAATATAAAGTGGTTTTAAAAAGTCTACAGTTGATTAAAGACCGTATATACTGGAATTTTATAAATCCCTCCAGTGAGTTATAAATTAATAATTTGCTATATTTATTTGTGCACTGTCTATGTAATTCAGTCAATTATTAATGAATACATTTATTGTGTATAAATAATGAAATTTTCATCTCATAATACAACTAATGCTTCCTGTTAATATACTGAAAATAGCACATAAATAATAAAATAAAGGCAGAGTAAATAATGGCATGGGAGTTGCCAATGATTTGTGTGCTGCAAAGACTTCGAGCTAAAGCCTTAAATTGTAAGTAATGGGCTCACCGGTGTGAAGGTATGTGTTCCTCTCTCTTTATCTTCCAAACGCATGGACAAAGTTGCAGGTGGAACACAGACCTTCCCACAGTGGACTTCCAAGGGTTTCTACTATGGGAAGGCTGCAATGACGAGGACAAATTTACTGAGCAAGTACTGTGTGGTAGATCCTATGGGAGAGGCTGGTTGTATACCCCACCTTAGTTTCACAGCCAATGGGCAAGGAGGAGCTATTAGACTCAAAACCCGACCTATTTGTCAACAAAGTTTGTGATTGATTGACCATCCCATGAAGCTCCAGGACAGACCACCAATCCATGGTTATAACAGTAAGGACTGCATTTCAACAGATGCAGGAGAATATAGAGTAAGGAAAAGGGGTCACCCCATGGCACCATCTCCTGACAGACCCTGCAGGCATGCAGGCATCACAGGCTCCCCATTGCTTGCATGTTGTTGCAGACTCGTAGAGCCCTTCAGCCATCTTACCAGTCATGATTGAATCTGGCTACAGACATGAGCTGAATTGTGTGCCCCCAATGATATATTGAGCCCGTAAACTTTGATACCTCAAAATGTGACCTTATTTGGAAATGGGGTGCTTTCAGATGGAATTAAACTAAGAGAAGGTTGTAGGAGTGGGTGATGGAGCAGAGTGTCTCCTAAATCCAACACAGTGGGTGTCCTTAGAAGAAGAGGGAAATTTGGATACAGACCCACAGGGCGAAGACAGTCATGTGATGATGGAGGCAGAGATTGGAGTGGTGTGGCCACAAGCCAAGGGACAACAAGGACCATCAGCTACCATGAAGAACTGGGAGAAGCAAGGACTGATTCTCTCCTACAGATATGAGAGTGAGCCAACATCTTGATTTCAGACTTCTGGTCTCCAGAACTGGTAGAGAATGAACTTCTGGTTTGTAAGCCTCCCAGTTTGTGTGACGTGAATATACAGGATGAAGAGGTCCACGGCAACTTGATAAAGAATGGTCAACCCCAAGAACTATTGAGGCAAAAATAAAACTTCAGCGTGGGGCAGAAACTCACGTGGGCAGCCAACAAGAAAAGCTGTTCATGTGCAAGTTAGGATGATGAGACTGCTTTTCAGAGTCTCCTTTCCAAGTCAGAAGACAGCATAAGCGAAGTTTCTGGGAATCTGTGTGAAATGCTGTGCTACCCTAGGTTTCTGTAGGCTAGGAGTTGCCTTCTCGTGAGAGAGGTGACAGGTAGACCTTCTGTGGAATGCCCCAGGACACGGAGCTGGGGAAGGCAGTATCTTGGTAACCCCAAACGCATCTTCATGAATATGAAATCCAGTCTGCTATGAGCTGGACCAAGACACAAAGTTCAGCAATGAAGATGACATCTGGAAGGTGGTAGGCACTGGAACTATCCAAACATAAAACTTTGACTCAGTAAAGCAAGTAGTTGTGGTAAATCAGTATGTGGATATCTTGGACTTTTATTCAAGCATAATATTATGATGAACAAATAGATTAGATACTTTGGAAGCCATCTTTTCTCTCTTTACTCCTTTTGGTTTTCTCTTAAATGAAAGTAAACTGAATTAAGATTTTGAAAAGCACTCATAAAGTGATGTAATAGTCAATAGATTGCCATGTATCCACACATGATCCTTTGCAAGGCATGAAAAGAGTGAAAAATCGTGTTTGTACAGCTAGGGGAAAACGCCAAGGTAAATTTTAAATTGAAAAAATAAAAAGCAAGGTGTGCTGGTTTGGATCTGTTATGTGCCCCAGAAATGTCATGTCTTTTAATCATGTAGCCCTACTGTGGGTGGGACCTTTTGGTAGGTTGCTTCCCTGGAGATGTGATCTAGCTCATTCAAAGGGGGGAGGGCGGTTCTCAATCCCCTTGACGGAGTTCTTTATGAGATGATAAAAGGCAGAGACATTTTGGAGAGAGCTCAGAGAAAGAAAATGCCTCAGGAGGAGAGAGAAGGACCCGTAGGAGCTGAGACAACCATTGAAACCTTCTCAAGAGAGAAAGACCAGCAGATGCCACCATGTGCCTTTCCATGTGACAGGGGAACCCTGGATGCCAGCAGCCTTCCTTCAGATAAGGCATCTCCCTCTTAATGCCTTAACTCAGATGCTTTCATAGCCTTAGGACTGCAAATTGGTAACTTAGTACATTCTCTTTGTAAAAGCCAATCCATTGCTGGGGTATTGCATTCCAGTAGCTTTAGCAAACTAAAACACATTGTAAAAGGAAGTGTGTCGAATATACTACTAGATAGCTTAGAAAAGTTGAAGAAGAATCTGCCCTAATATTTTTGGGAGTATACATGAGAAGTAGCGGTAGCAGCCAGCAATGGGGAGGGCACACAGGGTGGAGGAAGGCTGTTTTATCATCACCATTTCATACTTCTTAAATTTTGATATAAGCCCGAGTTTCGGATCCAACTTGTAAAGAGCCTGCAGGCTGTCACTGTGTCTTTACAAGAAGAGATAGCTGGACAAGCAGAAATTTATTTCATGCATCCATCAGAGAAATGAGGTCACAGGGCAAACTACCATCCTGAAATTTGGAGAGGCAGGTAAATCCAGAGAGGCAGAGCAATGAAGATCTGCTTTCCAGGAACAGAAGGTGCTGGAATCCACAAGTGGGAAGGGGCCCTGATGAAGTGTTGGAAGCTGACTGAAGACTTCCCCGAAAGTAAGAAACTTGGGGAGGTCACAGTCTTAAGGGGTCCCCCCTCACTGGCCTTCACTCCAGAAATCCCACTGTGTTCTCAGTGTGAGCATCTGAGGAGGTTCCTGGCTTGGCCAGGCAAAGGAAAGGGAAGAGTTTTCATCGTGAAACCCTGCCAGATGTCTCCTACTAGCAAATCAGTAGCATCCTGGCTGGAGGAATTCACCAGGGAGCAATTCCAAAGACTTATCCTAGCTGACACGTGGGAATTTCACCCTTGCCCCAGCTTTCCTCTCATCTAAGGAAAAATAAAAATCAAATGGGAACTGGGTTTTAAGGAAATACATTGGGAATACCGAAGTTGAGGCAGTCAGGGCAGGAAGTCACAAAAGTGGAGAAATAAAAACTCAACCCTGGAGGAGGTGAGGATCACTTTGGAAGCCACTCTCCCAAGAGACATTCCCTTAAGAAGCACATTTAATCAAAATATTACAGAGTACGCCTTCCCACAACACCACAACACCCCACCATTAAGCCCCCCACGACAACTGGATTACAGCTAAAAAATCTGCAAGATGTGGATTGTTTCTGGGGAACAGACCCAAAGGAATCTGCAAGGCCAAGAGGGAGTCAACATTGAAAGGGTTCTATCTATAGGAGGTCGAAGCCTTTGGTAGCTACAGCTATCACAAACATTTAAGCGCAGCCCACACTCCTAGCCAGATAACGATAAATCCTTACCCTAAAAGTCTATGAGCCTCAAGTTCCTTCTATGTGATAACTTGTAGGCTTTAAACAAAAATTACAAAGTGGGCGAAAAGGCAAGAAAAAGACATACTGAAGAGGCAAAGAGATCATCAGAACAACGCTCTGATATGACACAGATGTTGGAATTATCGGACAGGAAATTTAAAACGATGATGATGAATATGCTACGAGCTCAAAGGAAAAATGGGTGATATTCGAGAACAGATGGTGAGTGTAAGCTGAGAGATGGAAATTCCAAGAAAGAATCAAAAGGAAATACTCAAAATCAAAAAGGCTGTAAAACACAAAGAAGAATATCGCTGATGGGCTCATCAGTTAACTGGATGCAGCCAAGGAAAGACCCAGTGAGCTTGAAGAGAGGTCAGTAGAAACTTCCCAAACAAAAATGCAAAGAGAAAAAACAATAAAAAAGAAAAAGAAAAAACCCAGAGAAATAGAACATAATATCCAAAAACTTTGGGACAATGTCAAAAGATGTAATGTACACGTCATTAGAATACAAGACGGAGAAGAAAAAGAAAATGAAGTGGAAGAAATACTTGAATAAATGTAATTTTTCAAAGACTTGGAGCTTTCCAAAATTTATAACAGAAACCAAACTATGGATCTAAAAGCCCAGAGAATACAAAGAAATATTGAATAAACTCACACCAAATCATATCATATTCAAGTTGCATATAGCCCAAAACAAAGAAACAATCTTGGAAGAAGCGAGATTTTTTATTTAAAAAAAAAACTTACTTAGGAGAAACAAGAATAAAAATTACATTAGTCTTCTCTTCAGAACTATGGAAGCAAGATGACAGTGGGGTGAAATATCTAAAGTATTGAAAGATAATGAAAATCAACTTAGAATTCTGTGCCTAGTGAAATTATTCGGTAATATAAACTTTTAAAATAAACAACTGAGGGAATTATTTTCCAGCAGACCTGCCTTGCAAGAAGAATTCAAAAGAACATTCATTCTAGGCTGTATTTTTAGATATACTTAAAAGAATAGAAATCATGAAAGTAAGTTCTCAGAGCACCATGGAGTTAAACTAGAGGCGAATGCAGAAAGATATATCTGAGAAATTCCCAAATATTTGGAAAGTAAGCCACGCACTCCTAAATAACTTATGCATCAAAGAAGAAGCCTCAGGAGAAATTAAAAACACATTTTTTAATTTATATATCACTGTATGATAATGAAAACAGAACTTAGCAATAGAAAATGTGTTACATGCAGCCAAAGCAACTCTTTGAGGGAAAGTAATAGCATTGAATGCATATGCTCGAAAAAAAAAGGGATCTAAAATAAATAACCTAAATTTCCACCTCAGGAAACTAGAGCAAGAAGCTTAAACTAAACTTAAAGCAAGCAGAAGAAAGGAATGAATAAAGAACTACAGCAAAAATTGATTCCTGAAAACAG
Organism: Myrmecophaga tridactyla; assembly: GCA_004026745.1. Taxonomy (NCBI): domain Eukaryota; kingdom Metazoa; phylum Chordata; class Mammalia; order Pilosa; family Myrmecophagidae; genus Myrmecophaga; species Myrmecophaga tridactyla. Next base: position 16,523 of record PVIY010029831.1, on the reverse strand, counting down.
GAAAACAATAGAGAAAATCAAGAAAAGCAAAAACTGATTTTTTGTAAAGATCAATAAAATGGTTAAACTTGTAGCCACGCCAGTCAAGAAAAAAACAACAGTGCTAAGACACAGATGATTAAAATCAGTGCCCAAAGAGGGGCATCATTACAGATTATGTCGATAGTAAAAAATGTGACAAAGGGATCCCACTAACAGCATTGTGGGGGGATTGAGTTTTGCACCCACTTTGGGCATCTTTTTGTTCTCAACCCCATTTCTGGTGGGTGTGGACCTATCATCAGTAAGAGCTCCTCACGTCGTCACTTCAGGTAAGGCGTGGTCCCACGAAATCAGGATGGGATTCACTCTGGATTATTGGACTCTTATACAAGCAGGACGAAAGCCAGATGGAGCAGGAAGCCACGGGAAGAAGCTGAAGTCAACGGAACCCAGAAGAGAAAGGAGAAGACGTCATCGTGTGCCTGTGATGGAACCCTAGAGGTTGCTGGCCAGTTCAGAGGATGACAACTCTGAGAGGAAGTAAGCCTTCTAGCCTCAAAAGCATGAGCTAATAAATCCCTGTGGCTAAGCCAACCCATTGCATGGTATTTGTCTTAGCAGCTGAGAAACTAAAACAGTCCGCCCACAGATTTAATAACTTAACTGAAGGGGACCAGTAACTCGAAAGACAAAAAGTACCAGGACTCATTCAAGTAGAAATAGGTAAGCTGAATAGCCCTATTTCTACCAAAATTGAATTCAGAGCTAAAAACTTTCCAAAAAAGAAGGCAGCAGGTCCAGAGGGCTCCAATGGTGAGCTGTATCAAATGTTGAAGGAAGAAATAATCCCAACCGTATACAACCTCTTCCAGAAAGCAGATGCAGAGGGAACTTTTCCTGATTAGTTCTCTGAAGCCAGCGCTGCTCACAGAGAAGCATGAAGACATGACAAGAAAGGAAAACCACAGAACAAGATTGTTCCTCAATTTTGAACTGCCATGTTGCATGGTTACCTGTAAAACACAAGCAGATAGATGGGAAGTTACTGTCAGAGAGGAGATGGAATGTTGCAAGGTGTGTTTGTTTGGAAGCTGCTGGAATGCAGTCTACCAGAACTGGAACGGCTTTTAAAGAGGGGAATTTAATAAGTTAGAAGTTTACAGTTTCAAGGAAGTGAAAATGTTCAAATTAAGGCAACAACAAGAGGTTACCTTCACTCAAGGAAGACTGATGGGTCAGGAATGCCTCTGTCAGCTAGGAAGTCACATGGCTGGCATCTGCTGGTCCCTTGCTCCTGGGCTCCGTTGCTTTCAGCCTCTGTTCCTGTGGGTTCCTCACTTTGCTTCTCCAGGGCTGGCTTTCATCTCTTGGCTTCCATTGTCTCTCTCCAGGGTCTGGCTTGCTCAACATCTCATGGGGAGGATGTCTTCTGGGCTCCAAGCATCTCCAAATATCCGTGTCTCAGTTCTCATGTGTCCACATCTGTGTCAGCTCTGCTCTGAAGTTTCTGTCCATTCTGAGGTTTCTGTCATTTCTCTAGGCTCTCTCGTTTCTGAGGTTTCTCCAAAATGCTTCCGGTTTTAAAGGATTCCAGTAAACTAAACAAGACTCACCTGGAATGGATACAGTCACGTCTCCATCTAATCAATAGTCACACCCACAATTGAGTGTCACATCTCCATGGGGATAATCTTATCAGGTTTCCAACCTATAGGACTGAATAGGAATGGAAAGAAACAGATGCCTCCATGAAACTGAATCAAGATTAAAATATGGCTTTTCTGGGGTGCGTAATACTTTCAAACTGACACATACAGATACACACAAATCTATATATATTTATACAAACAAATGTATGTATGTATGTATATATACAAATATGTGTGTATTTATATGTACATGAACAGATGTGTACGTGTGTTTCGGTTTGCTAACACAATAAACCCAGACTTGGGTTGCCTTTTAGCAATAAGATTTATTAAGTTACAAGTTACAATGCTAAGGCCATGATAATGTTCAAATTAAGACATCGAGAGGGAGATACCTTCTTGAAAAAAGGCTGCTGGCATCTGGGTTTCCCGTGACACGTGGGAAGGCAATTGGTGACATTTGCTGTCTCCTCTCTCCTGGGTTGGTTTCAGCGGCTCTCTCTCTTCTCCTGAGGCTTTTCTGTGGATCTCACATACACACAAATAAGTATCTGCGTGCTTATACGTGCAAATATATGTACGCGTATGTGTGCATACGTACAAATGCCGTGTGTATATATCCACTGACACACGTGTGTGTATACACACAAATTTACGTGTGTGTATATATGCAGCAATAGATTTATATGCATACCTACAAATGTGCATGTGTATATATGCACCAATATGTGTGTATGTGTCACACATATTTATGTGTGTGTATATATATATATATGCACCAATAGGTATCTATGTGTTTATTCATACAATTATATGTGTACGTATGCACCAGTAGGGATGTGTGTTTACATACAAATGCATGCATGAATATATGCACAAATATTAAATATATGTGCGTGTCAACACACAAAGATATGCATATACATATATGCAACAATAGGTATGCATGTATATGTATAAATAAATGTATGTGTGTATATATATGCACACATATGAAATGCATGTGCACACATACAGATATATGTGTATGCAAATATGCACAAATGTGGGCTCTGGTTCGGGGTGCCTGTGCCACCGAGAAAGACTTTCAGCTCAGGAGGTCTTGAGCTCCAAAGGCATCCAAGGAGAGGCAGGGACAAGTTCCCCAAACCCTCTAGGGGTGCCCCTGCCTCCTGACTCTCAGCTGAGAGCAGAAAGCAGATGGTACTTTGGGGGACAGGGGGGCAGAAAGCGTCTCCAGCCTGAGGACAGTGAGGGTTTCAGAGGGCGCCCAGGGCAGGGTTGCAGGAGGGCAGGGCCAGGGGATGTGGCCGAGAGAAGCATCTTCTGTCCCCCCTTTCCATAGGTGGCCGAAGAGGAGGCGGCCACGGGGGACGTGCACGTGGGTTGGACAGAGGCTCCTTCTCCCGTTGCTTCCAGAGTCCACTCTTGGCTGAAGGGGGAAAGGGGCAGATTTGTATCAGGACAAGGAGAAGGCTCTTTATGCGTCCGAGGGGACAAGGGACGAGGGGAGGGCTATGTCCCCGGAGGCACAGGGACCCACAGAGGTGTGTCCTGCGGGAAGTGTTCCCTGTCTGCCTGTTGGAACTGGGCTAAGGAGAGAGTGAGAGTCAGGCAAGGAAAAAGAGAAAGCGGGGTGGGGGGGAGAGTTAAGGGGAGAATTAGGGGGACATGCTCTGAACCCAAGGAGCACATGGAGTAACCCCAGACTCAAATGCATGCAGCTGGAGCCCCTAAGCTTCCCTGCAGATGACGGACATGCAGCACGAACAGAGCCTGGAAGATTTGGGGAACGAGCCTCCTCAGCCTTCTGCTGAAACCCGGGCACCTTTGCAGGTTCCTGTTGTTATAAAAGTAACTCATGCTGCTTCCCTCCCTCCAACTCTGATTTCCCCTAGGATAGAAACAGAAATCCAGGCTGCTCTCCGTGTGCTGGCACGGAGTCTAAGAACTGCAGGGAGACATGCGCTCCTCCCCCGTGCAGAGACCGAGCTGCCCGTGGGCTGCATGGCGAGCTACCCCTGGGCTGGCTTGCAAGCTGGGGCACTTCTGCCTGAATCAGGAAGGACACACTTTTGGAAGGACCCCTGGGGAGGACGCAGCCTTGAACCTGTAGTGTTTGAGTTCCCTGGGGCAGCCGTAGAAAATGATTACTGATTGGGTGGCCTAAAACAGTGGGACTTTATTCTCTTGCAAATCTGGAGGCCCGAAGTCCAAAAGGAGGCATGGGCAACCTCTCAGACAGGCTCCTTTCTGCCTCTTAAAGCTCCTGGGGGCCGTAGGTGCTCCTTAACTTGTGGGTGTATCACACACGTACATACCCTCATGCACACACACGCGCGTGCGTGTACATGCATTCACACACAATGCAAACACTCATGCACACACAAACACACACATCCATGCAAATCCACATCATGCAACACATGCACACACACACACACGTACATGCATTCACACACACATACATACAGTCATGCACACACAAACATGCACATCCATCCACACCCACACCATGCAACCCATGCACACACATACACTCACACATGTGCAATGCACACGTGCAAATGCACACTCACACATGTGCAATGCACACGTGAACATGCACACACAAACACATGCACACACAATGACAAGTTGGGGAGGCCCCGTGCTGAAGTGGAAAAAGCCAGCGTTGCAGGCATTTCTTCGAAGCTGGAAGCGTATTGCATATCCCACCCCGAGCCCAGGAAACACCTAACCCTGCCTTGATGCCCGACGCCCTCTCCACACAGCAGCCTGTACTCGGAACATATTTTATTTCCATATTTATTTTACAGACTGTCGAAGGGTGGGGGGTTGAGGTGTCACTCACGACCCAGGGGCTCCTCGTAATGGGCTCATCTGCATAAAGACTGAATAATTTACTTCTATAAATTATATATCAAAGAGTTCTCTGGATTCTATCGCGTTCAGTGATATTGTTGTTTTGTAACTTTTAATATTGAGGGGTCTGTATTATTTATCGTGAGCTCCTCGACGGGATAGAAGCCGCAGGATCCACGAGCATCCGAGCTTGAAAGGAGCGGGTGATCGTCTCCGTGAGCGAAGGATGAAGCTTACATGGCAGCACAACTGTTGCGTGGCTTCTGGTCAGAGGAAAGAGAATAAAACTCTAGAGCCGCAGGGAAATGATGAAATCGTTCTTCTGTCTTTCTTTGGAGGAAGATTCTTTTCACTTTCTCAACCAGGGAGGATTTTAGCTTTGAGAAGGCACCACTTAGCTCTTTCGACCTTGTATGCCTGTTACAATGTAGCAATGCTATTGGGTGGGTGCTACAAAATTACTTTGGGGAGACAGGCCCTGCAGAAAACACTCCAGGGTCCTCAGCTGCAAATAGATTCTCAAGTCCCATGTTAAGTCAGCCAGGTGCAAAAAATTGCTCCAGGCACTGTGTTAAGAAAGATTCTGAGGCTGCATCAGGCTTAGAGGGAAGCCTCTTGGAGGGAAAAGGCCATGTGCCAGCACAGCGTGGAATTGGAATAGGGACCAGCTGGAGAAACTAAACATCCAGTCCCCATCATGTTTCACAGGTGTGGATTTGTGTGTGGTTTCAAACACTTGGCCTCGAAACTCCTAAGACAGGGAATGAGATTTTTTTCTCCTATTTGAAAATCTCTTCCATGTCTGGAATTTGGTCAAGTTATTATTGTCTCGGTGAACTCCTCAAGCCAAGTGTGTATATAATCTTATTTACCCTGGAATGACTATATGGGACCCAGCTTTTAAGCGGATGATCATGATGCTTTGAAAAACATGTGGAACTTACCTTATCATAAAAATATGAAGCGCAAATATGGTTGTGAGGGGAAAGTTTCCACGTTCTTCTAGATACACCTCAGCTTTCAGACGATGTTTCATTCATGCATTTTTCCACTGGTAAAAAAATAAGGAAGCCCATATTTTGAAATGAATGAATCAAGATAGGCTGAGTATATTAATTTTTTTTGGATTTCACCTAATGCTGCCCAAGTAAATAGGGTTCTCTTTTCTTTCGTGTTTGTGATGCAATTTGGAGAACTATTTTGCATTCCTAGAAAATGTTTTCAGAAGGTGGAAGAGGCAAGGAAGGAGTTGTCTCTTAAAGACAACTTATTTAGGACTTCTGGCCTCTGGAACTGTTGTTTAAGCTACTTACTTTGCCGAACTTAATTATGGTGGCCCCAGGAAGCTCTCACACACATACAGATTTCATTCATGAGCCTACCACAACACCAGCTATCATCTCCACGATTTCCAACTGGCGGTCACATCTTGACACTCAGACCATGGGAAGCCTGCAGCCTGGACTCCTCTGGGAATGCCTCTGTCCTGTCCCCATTGGCGCTGGCTTCCTTCGGAGAGATTATCGATCACAATCAACCAGAGAAATAAGCCAGATCTGTGCGACAAGAGAAGACATGAACAAACAGGTGCCTGGAGTTGGGGGATGGGGAAGCTGCTTCAAGGAAGATATTTAATCTGGGGTAGCGAGGTGACCTTTTATCTGAGAGAGGTCCCTGTTGGAAGCTGGAGATCAGAGAATCAGGAGCAGGGGGTGTGGCATGAAAGAACTATGAAGAAGGAAGTGTCCAGATCATCTGCATCCTGCGGGCATTAGTGGCAATGACCCTGGACTGTGGGATCCGGTGAGTGTTCTAAGAAGATGACACAGCATTCTGTGGAAAATGGATGGAAGGTGGGTGAAGGTGGGAGCAGAAAGGAGAGTTGAGGGGCCATGGGAGATGTGGTGATTTCCCAAAAAGACATCTTCTTTAATCTGTGTAAGTAGGACCTGTTGGTGAGGTTACTTCAGTTAGGATGTGTCCCACTTCATTCAGGATGGGTTCTTAATCCACTTCCTGGAGTCCCTTATAAACAGGACGAATACAGAGAGCAAGAGAAAGCCACGGAAGCAAGAAGCTGAATCGAATGATACCCAGAAGAGCAGGGAGAGGCCAGCAGATGCTGCCATGAGCCACCTGGTAGAGTAAAGATTGCCAACAGTTGGTCTTTGGCAAGAAAATATCGCCTCAAAAATGCCCTGATTTGGGCATTTTCCTGGCCTCAAAATGGTAAACCAATTATTTTTCATGGCTTAAACCATTTCTTGGTATCTGCTTGGAGTAGCCTAGGAACTTAAGACAGGAGAAGACACTGGAATATTACAAGATGGCGGCTAGACCCAGGCACGGTTGGGTAGAGACGCTGCTGTCAGAGGGGAGGGACATTTGGGAGGTGGAAATGGGGAGGTGGGTGATGTCTTAGGGTGAGGCTGGTTGAGCCAGGAGGCAGGAGGGGTTAATGAAGACCCCCCACTTTCTAGCTCAAGAGGATGTGTGTATGAGTATGTGTGAGTGTGTGTGTAAGAGGTGTGAGAGTGAGGGCTGTGGGGAAGAATACGAGGATAGAAACAGGAGTCATTGCTTGTGTAAGACATTTAACCCCAACAATGTCTTCCCGAACGTCTGCATCCACTTCTTATAATTTGTAGGTTCTTCGGGATGAGATACACTAAAGAAACGAAAACAGCAGAAACTTGGGAATTATTTTGATGTGAAAGCAAATTCTGCAATGTTCCACGTTCCTTTCCTTTCCTTCTTTCTTTGAAAAGCACCTTTTTTCATGAGCATCGCAAGCATCTTAGATATATAAGGATGCCAGTGTGACTCAAGCTCATTTAACAATATGGTCCAGATTTTTGGTTCTCTAGATCTACTTACGAGTGACTAGGGGATAGAATCAAACTTTTACTTTCTCTGCCATGCCCTTACCATCCTGAAGACAAGAGAAAGGAGCTTGCATCCCTATAGGAATAATTACATTGTTTAGGGTGAGACCATTTTTAATGATAAGGGGCCTGAAAATAAGATGGGTTATTGTGAAATGCTCTGAGCCAGACCTTCAAATTTCTGTGCTGAAGCTGATGGCCTGTCCTTTTGGTGTGGATTTATTGTCCAGGGAAAGGCATCTGGGTTGGAACAATTAGCTTGTGGAGCTGACCAGAATTCTCTGCTCTCCTTACCTCTGGGGTCCCCCCAGGTGCTGCTGGGTCTCCTCACCCCAAACCATATTATGGATAAGAAAACCGAAGTGTGAAAACCCCACGTGCTCACTCTCAGGCTAAACCAGGCGTAGGACTTGGAGAAATTTTAGGACCACCTGGCTTGAGCCCTCCCTCCCTGATACATGCATCTAGCATCATAAACCTTAAATTCAGGAACTGTAACCATTCAATTCCAGAACCCCTGAGCCATTCCCATGTGCCTACGAGCCATGAAATGAGGCATGACTAATTTACCTTTCGATATTTAGAGAGTCGGGTTTACTGGTGTGCTAATTCTCCAAAGCTCTCCTGGGTTGAATGTTGAGGCGTGGAGGTGATATTTGAGGTTGGAGATGGCAGTTCCACCGGGCTCCTTTTCCCCCACTCAAAACTAGCTGCAGATGCAGGTTTCAGGTTTACTCAGTGGGCCGGGAGTGCAGACCATATTGGAGAAATGTCGACACAATTGTTTGGAGCCAGAGCTTGGCGCAATGCTGCAAAGCAGGGTCAGCAAATTCTTTCTGCAGTGGGTCCGATGGTGAGTGTTTTAGGGCTCACAGGCCCCACAGCTTTGGTTGCAACTGTTCAGTATTGTCTCTGTAGCTCAAAAGTAGCCCTAGATGCCATGTAAATGAATGGATGTGGCTGTGTGCCATTAAGACTTAGTTTGCAAAATAGGTGCTGGTTGGGGGGGTGTCCTGGAAGCTCTTGTTTGCAGATACCTGGCTTGGCTGCTATGCCTTAAGTCAAAGCTTTAAAAAAATGATGGAGGTGAAATGCACATAAAACGGAATTAACTGTTTTATAGTGCACAATTCAATAGCATTTAGTGTCCACAGTATGGCACAACCAGCAGGACATTTTGAAATGGAAACACCTTACCCATTAAGTTTTGCTCCCCATTGCCTCCCTGCCATAAAGCCCTAGGCAAACACTTAAGTGCTTCCCATTCCTGTGTGTGGGGGGGTATGCAATATTTGGCCCTTTGTTTGTGGCTACTTTTACTCAGTGTGAGGGGGCGAGCATCATTCTTATCATAGCATGATTTGGGGCAGAGTAATATTCCTTTGTACAGAGGGACCCCATTTCGTTTTTCCATTCATCCGTTGACAGAATCAAATGCCTTCCGCAGTGAAATGGTTTCTGTAGAGTCTGTGGGAAGCATCTTCTGGAAATCTTGGCATCATCAGGACTCATTTCGTCACATCAGGAGTGAGACCTGAGGCACATCAAACACTGTTTCACTAGGGAAGGTCGTTTGTCGCTATTTTGTTTGCAGAGGTTTCCTTGTCCTTTAATGAGATAAGAAAAAAGTGCTACGCAAGGCACCGACCCACTTTTGGTCCAGCCAGAGCTGCCTGGGGGACAGCTTGGGGTGCCTGAGCCTCGCGTTTATCAGCTTAGCACATACACCACATTGCCAGCTGCTTGTCTGGAAACTTCTGTAAGACAAAGGGCTTACCCAGCTGCTCCCTAGAGTGAACGCGCTGGGTGAGTTTAATTCTCCAAGCTTGGTGCAAATCTAAGAACTGTCCAGGGGCAATCACTACAATTAAGAAAGTTCTTGCATTCCCAGTCCACCCCTGTGGGTTCCCCAGGTCGGCTTCCCTGCTGGCGTTTAGCACTTCTCCTATGATCCCATTCACCGTGGAAATGCCCTTATTTTCCCCCAAAGGAAACGGGTGACTTAATATGACCATGCTCAGAGAGCTTTTACTATCCAAGCCAGATGTAGAGCCAACACAACTTACAGCATGAGCTTTTCGTTCTTACTGGGGTCGACAGAGATAGGTCTCTACTGAAAACTGGGTCTGCCTGTTTCCAAAGTGGATTAATAGATATGCTATAAAGATTCAAGTGCCTTTCTTGGCCCAAAGAAAATTTTCAGGTAAGTATGGCAGTTTACCATACTTTTTTCAAGTAAGTTTGAGTGTTGGTGGGAGATGGCTGATGCAAGGTTTTGTTCAAAGTGAGGTTCAAAGAGAGTGCTTGTTCTCACCCAGGAGGGTGCTGCCCCTGGGACAGCTGGCCTGGATGGACACACATTTGGTTGTTACAAATGGGGACAGCAAAACAACCTATAGTGCCCAGGACACTACACAGAAAAAATTCTCCAGAATATCAGCAAGAATACTTACTGATGTCAGTAAGGCTGAGGCTGAGGAGCCCTGGTTTAACAGGACAGATTCTATCTCCCTACCTGTCTATCCATCTCTCTTTCTATCCATCTATCTACCTATCTATCTATCTATCTATCCATCCATCCTTCCATGCATCCATCCATCCATCTTTCCATCTATCCATCCATCTATCTATCCATCCATCTACCCATCCATCCATCCATCTCTCTATCCATCCATCCATCCATCCATCTTTCCATCTATCCATCCATCTATCTATCCATCCATCTACCCATCCATCCATCCATCTCTCTATCCATCCATCCATCCATCCATCTTTCCATCTATCCATCCATCTATCTATCCATCCATCTACCCATCCATCCATCCATCTCTCTATCCATCCATCCATCCATCCATCCACCCATCCATTCATCCAACCATCCAACCATCCATCCATCCATCCACTCACCAACCCATCCATCCATCCATCCATCCATCCACCATCTATCCACCATCCATCCATCCATCCATCCATCATCTATCTATCTATCTATCTATCTATCTATCTATCTATCTATCTATCTGTCTGTCTGTCTGTCTGTCTGTCTATCATCTACCTAATCCATCTGTCTATGGCAGTAGTAACCCACCAGGACAATTCCCCCATCTTGCAGTAGTCTCATGATGTCTGGAGACAGTTTTGGTTGTCACAGTTGAGGAGGGGGAGCTCCTGACATCTAGTGGCTGGAGTGCAGCAACTCTGCTCAACACCCTACTGAGCACAGGTCGGCCCCTACTCAAGAGAACCATCCAGCCCCAAACGTCAATAGGATCAAGGTAGGGACAGCCCTGAAAAAGGCAAACATTTCCCCACTGAGTGTAGATTTGCCAACTCCACTACCCAGTTATCTTTGACTTTTGTCAATGATGCTCCCCAAATTAAAAAATCCTGTTTAACAACAACAGAAAGATGTGCTCAGAGCCAAAGGTTCATGGCCCATGTTTGAGGGGAAACTATAAGGGAAAAATAATCTTGTTTATCATTTGCTCAGGCATGCCTTGGGAAGTCGCCATCTGTCCTGGGGAAGCACTGTCATTGCAAGAAAAACAGAAGAACAGTGAAGACCCCAAAGAGAGCAGCTGTGCGGGGTCAGGTCATTATACCTGGCTCTTTGGTCATTCAATCCACCTCCTCTCCCTTGGCCCCAGCTCCTCCCTTGGATGTGCGATTGGAGGGAGGTTGTGTCCCCAGAGCTCAGGCCCACCGTTGAGACTTCCAGAATCTATTTTATTTAAGCCAACTGGTCAACTTTCCACATGGAAATCCTAAGAGCACAACCTCCCACCCTTTCTGACTCCATAGTCTTCTGATGCCAACACAGCCCAGGCTGAGAATTTTAACTGCTCTGCAGACCCCATTAATTCCATGGGGCAAATCCTCGACTCCAAAATAAACTAGGCTAAGTCAGAAGCTTTTGTTGGTCCTTTGCTCTGAATATAGTCTTTCTCTCCCTCTCCAGCCCGTGGCTGATGCTATTTAAACGGGCCTTCAAAGAATTCCAATTACCTTGGTGCATTTATTTCATCAGCTCCAAACGTGCTGCCTACAGGATATTTTTGTCTCCATCACAGATGCCACTCCATGAAATGGAAGGAGCCAGACTCTAAAGCTCATCCTTTTGAAAGTCTACCTGTTAATGGGGAAAACATTAAATGCTCAGCCAACTTCAGTGATGATTGTCCTATCTCTGAAGTCAAAACACGGGCTCATGACCCAATAACGCTCTGCTAGATGGATATTTTAATAGTGCAAAGAGCAGTGTCATTGTGAGCTCATTCAACCCCCCACCCCCCGGATGTGGGATTTAGGACCTGGGCCAAATGGCATATAAAATGACAAGGTTTCTGGTGCCTCCTTAGGTGAAATGCACAAATGAAGAGCTGAGTATCATGAAATTTATGTTAGATGTGAAGATAGGAGATAATGGATGCGGAAGGCTGGGTGGGGAGGGACTCATGTCCATTGGTGCCCTGCGTTGGTGAACTGTATGTGCTCATGGAACATCTGCTGTGCAATAGCACAGATTATTGTAACAGGGTTATAATAAAGAAGCCCTCGTGTATCCTTATTCACTGCAGTTCTGTCCTATAATGTCCCCAAGAAAATGGAATGAGGGGATGCTAAACCGTTGACCCTAAGGGGAATACAGGATTAGGTTCCTGACAGCATCCAGTCCTGCAAGCGTCTTCATCAACTGATCAATACGTAACCTTCTTTTGCTTGTGTTTCTGTTTAAAGATGCCTTATTTGATAGACATTGTTGATTTATTAGCGTTGCTTTCTCAACCAACAGTGCTTTAACTCATGCCTGCACGGAGTTTATCTAAAACACATATTTTCTGCATAAGGCACATCGCAGCCTTCTTGTGCTTAGGAACAAGCAACAGCATTTCAGCACTATGCTTGGGGAACAATTTTTTATACATAGTTTTATTGAGAAGCCTTCACACACATACAGTAGATACACGGTGTACAATCAATGACTCACCATATCTTCACATAGTTGCATATTCATCATCATGGTCATTTTTAGGACATTAGCATCACTCCAGTAATAAAAGAAAAAAGAAAAAATTCTTACATCCCATACCCCTTATCCCTCCCTCTCACTGACCATTAGTGTTTCAATCTATCCAATTTTGAATCTCCTATCCCCCCCAGTGAGTTCACTTGCCAGGTCAGCTTAGAGAAGGAGGCCACATCTGGGCAACACAAGAGGTTCTCTGGGGGTGACTCTTAGGCATAATTATAAGTGGGCTTAGCCTGTCCTTTGCAGGAATAAGTTTCACAGAGGTGAACTCAAGATGGGATTAGCCCATTGAATTGATTGTCCTCACTGCTTGAGAGAATATCAGGAATTTCCCCAGATGGGGAAGTTGAATATTTCCTCTTTTCTCCCCAGGCCCCCAAAGGAACTTTACAAATACTTCTTTATTCTCTGCCCCTATTACTCTGGGATTTGGGGGGCATCATACTAACCTGGACAAACCAACAAGATCTCATGCCCTACTCAAGATTCCATGTACTTATGGTGTTCAAGTAAATTCTTCATACAAGTTACATTAGATAATGTGCTACCCAGAATATAAATTTCGCACCAAATAAACATCCCTTCCTTTGGTCTCACACAGAAATTGAAGTTTTAAAATATGGATCCTTATCACCTTTTACCCTGTATTCTGATTTACCTTAGCCGTATCCAAATCAGCTTCATCCATATCTCTAGATGAAGTCTGATCACTTTTTCAGCTTTATTAACAGTTGCTGACTTTCGTAGCTTCAGTGCCCTAATGCTAAGTCTCAGGAGTCACACAATTGCCCGAAGTTTCGAGGAATGACCAGATATACAGCTCCGTACCTCAGAATTTAGAGATATCAGTTACACCTCCCGAACAGATGTGACTGCTGTAAGAATTTACAATCTAGGACTCTTTATAATAGGCTCCAACCTGATAACTCATGCTCTCAATTCACTGAGTTTGTAAAGTTAGTTCATATGTGGGAGGCAGGATAATATTTGTCTTTTGTTTCTGACATTTCATTCAACGTATAGTCCTTAAGGTCATTCATCTGGTTGTATGACTAATAATTTCATTCCTTCTTGTTGTCTCTCAGTAGTCTGTTGTATGTATACACCACAGTTCTCCCTTCCATTCCCCAATTGTTGTACCCTTAGGCCACCTTCATCCATTGTGATTTGTGAACATTGCTGCCATAAACACCAGCGTGCAAATGTCCATTCAGGACCCCACACTCAGTTCCTCCAGGTATAAACTGAGCAGTGGGGTTGCAGAATCCTATGGCAGCCCCACCGTTCCTAGGAAGCCACCATGCTGCCCTCCAAGGGGCTGCACGTCTCATTTTCCTACCAACAGTGAGTAGGTCCATCTCTCTCTCCACACTTTTTCTAGCACGTGTTTCTCTCTGTTCATTTTCAAACAGTTTTATTCACACATCACACAATCCAACCAAAGTCAATAGACACGCCTTCACCACCATAATTATATGAAGGCATTTCCTTCTCTTTGCAAGAACAGTTCAAACAGCAAAGCCACCCGCAAAAAAAAAATACACAAAAAAATTCAGAAAATGTAGCACTTAAATATGCCACAAAAGGGACATTTGATTACTGCATGAGAGCTGAAACAAGAGGGTAGAGAGTTGCCTTGTTTGACCTCAGTCAAGAATGTGTGTGTTTGATTGACTCAATCACCACCCTGTATACATCTGCTGATGACTGCAAAAGGCTGGGGGGATTGATTTGGGGGGTACAAATACATTTTAGCAAGTAGACAAACTTGCAAAAATGGAATCTACGAATAAGGAGGATCAAAGTCAAAAACTCAAGGCACAGAGAACCAGAGGGGGGTCTCTTCAAATGCACTTGTTCTCAACCTGACCCACCCAGGAGGACTTTAAAGAGCACCAATGCCCAGTCCCACCCACAGATTCTGGTTTCATTGGGCTGAGGTACTGCCACTCTCCAGTGACTCCATTGTTGAATCAATATCAAGGCTTTCTGATCATGATTAAGTAGGACAATCATGGGAGGCATTGACAAAGTGGCTTTATCTCTCAGTGCCTCAGTTTCCTTATTTAAAATATGTCCCTAAAGGCTCATGTATGAGTTTTTTAAGTCTGTTTTTAAAAAATATCACACATTGGGCGGGAGGGTTCAGACAAGAGAAATCTGTTCTCTCCCAGCTCTGGAGGCCAGAATGTGGAGTCCAGGTGTGGGCAATGCTGGGCAGGCTCTAGGGCAGGGTCCTTCCTTGCCTCTTCCAGTTTCTGCTGTGACCAGCTATCCTTGGTGCTCTAAAGCTCATAGAAGAGCTCTACAGTTTCCACCTCAGGTGTCACATGGCCTCCTCCCCAGGTTGTCTCCTCTCCTTCCCTTGAAAGGATGGTTGTCATTGGATTTGGGAACCCACCTACTCCAAGAAGATCTCATCTTAATGAATTCCATCGGCAAAGACCCTATTTCCAAATATGGTCACATTTGGTATCCTGGGGGGTTAGGATTTGGACACATCTCTTTGAACGATACAACTTCACATGTTGTAGGTAGCATGTATAACAGTATATGGAAAATAGCAAAATGGTGTTCAGATAGATGTTCTCATTTTTTTTCCCACCATCTTTACTGGTGTGAGGAGAAAAGGCTGTCTGGGATTGGGAGGTTTGGGTGGTGATGGTGGGAAAGCACAGGTTACCTTTCAGGAATTGTACGCCATCTTCAGTGGTGAAGGTATAAAAGCATGGGGTACCTTCCAGAAGTGTAAGTTGTTGGAATGCAGCATACCAGAACTGCAATGACTTTTTTTTCTCGTATGGGTAGGTTCCGGGAATCAAATCCAGGTCTCTGCCATGGCAGGCGAGAACTCTGCCACTGAGCCACTGTTGCCCACCCTGGAATGGCTTTTAAAAAGGGGAATTGAATAAGTTATGAATTTACAATCTAAATCTATGGAAATGTCCAAACTAAGGCATCCAGGAAAAGATACCTTCACTCAAGGAATGCCTCTGGCAGCTAGGAAGTCACGTGGCTGGCATCTGCTGCTCCCTTGCTCCTGGGTTCCATTGCTTTCAGCCTCTGTTCCTGTGGATTCCTCAGTTTGCTTCTCCAGGGCTGGCTTTCACTTCTTGGCTTCCCTTGGCTCCCTCCAGGTTCTGGCTTGTTTAGCATCTCATGGTGATGTCTGCTGGGCTTCAGCCATCTCCAAACATCCATGCTTCTGTTCCCAAAATGTCAGCATCTGTGTCAGCTCTCTGTTAGCTCTTTCTCTGTCAGCTCTGTTCTGAAGTTTCTGTCAGCTCTGTTTTTGCTGCTCTGTCAGTTCTAAGCTCTCTCCAAACTGTTTCCTCTTTTAAAGGACTCTAGTAAACTAATCAAGATGCACCTGGAATGGGTGGAGCCACATCTCCATCTAATCAAAAGATTACATCCACAATTGGGTGTGCCACATATCCATGGAGATAATCTAATAAAAATTTCCAACCTACAGTATTGAATTAGGATTAAAATAAATGACTGCCTCCAAAATGTTGAATCAGAATTAAAACATGGCCTTTCTAGGGTATGAAGTATTTTCAAACCAGCACAGCTGGTGAAGGTGGGAAAGCATGGGGTGCCTTCCAGGGGTGCCTCATTTCAGCTTCACCAGGAATGTTAACATGGTGGGGGAAAGTGAGAAAGGTCAGAGACAAAGGAGTCCATTTTGGCATCAGAACAGTGCACCATCCTGGGTGGTGAAGGTGGGAAAGCATGGGGTGCCTTATGGGATTTGTGTCCTGTTTTGGGTAGTGAAGGTGGGAAAGCACAGGGTGCCTTCCGGGAGTGGTGCACCACCTTGGATGGTGAAGGTGGGAAAGCATGTGGGCCTTCTGGGAATGGTGCACCATCTTGGGTGGTGAAGGTGGGAAAGCATGGGTGCCTTCTGGGAATGGTGCGCCATCTTGGGTGGTGAAGGTGGGAAAGCATGTGTGCCTTCTGGGAATGGTGCACCATCTTGGACAGTGAAGACAGGAAAGCACAGGGTGCCTTCCGGGAATGGTGCGCCATCTTGGGTGGTGAAGGTGGGAAAGCATGTGTGCCTTCTCGGAATGGTGCACCATCTTGGGTGGTGAAGGTGGGAAAGCATGG